>OMLM01002465.1:7053-49580 GCA_900302695.1 Helostoma temminkii
ATTAAGCTTATCGTTTTACATAGAGACGCATACGAACATGAACATATTTGGACTGTGTAGCATGTAACTGTTGTTTGCACAGTTCTGTTTACACTCCACACATTCATAGTGTGAGTAACTGTTATATAAAGACACTTCATTAATCTCTTATATAACTCACACCACACATTCCTCAGAGGGCTGCTACCTGCCACTGTCACCATTACCCTAATAAATGAAGCCTTTTATCTGTCTGTCATTTATTGTCCCAAGTAAGTTATATATTTGTGTTTATTTGTATATTATTTAAAAAAATGTGAAAAAGCAGCGAGCATGGCAACAGGCAAAAGACAGTGTCTAATTATTGGGCAATGAGATTAATACACAATGGTCTGTAAATAATGTAATAATTGTAAATGTTCCTTTTAATTCTTTCCATCATGGATTTGACATTGAAGTCCTGCAGGGGAGGCTAACAACCACGTGCCTCTTTAGGCTGGCACTGTTGTGCTGTGAGTGGAGAACAGTCTAGAGGAAAAAGGGTTGGGCAGCTGGCGGAGCCTCACCCAGCCATGTAAGGCAAGACATCCGTGGCTTCCCACGCACTTAGTCAGACTCACACAGACAGTCTGGATCACAGCTGCATGAACATCATTGTGGAGAGCCCTGGACAGCTTATTCTGCTCAGGTAGATATAAGAGTGATCTTGTGTGATAAAGTGAATGGTTTGCATTTAGAGTGTGACGAGTATGATGATACTTGAATATCATATGTGGTTATATCTTTGTCTGTTTTGTCTTAGTTATATGATTCATTTGGGCATGTGTTCATAGTGAACTACTTATAAATAAAGGGGCAGTTTCCCACACAGAGTTTAAGTCAGTCAAGATGATTTTACAGTAGGTAAGACACAAGAAGTCTAGTCTACCTCAGTCTACCTCGTGTGAACCTGAATTCATCTTTAAACATTTTTAGAGCCACATCCCATTTGTCAATTTTGTTGTACCGATGACACATACTGTTGGTATTAAGCAGAAGGGAAGAGCTTGTAATTAACTTGTGTGACGTGTGGAGTAGTAGTTACTGATATCAACAAGTTGCCATGTTGTTTGAAATGTTTAATCACGGTGTTGCTTGGCCATAAAACTGTCCTGTTTTGACTGCACTGAGAGACGGATGGATTTTACACTAGGCTGTGACCTCTGTTAGTGCTTGACACAGACCTACAGATACTACTGTGTTACTGCAAATAGTGGTCTGCTGGCTCCTCTTTAAATCTTCACATAATGTTTTATGACCCTTCAATTTTTCTTTCTCTATTTGGTTTCACATTCACTTGGACACTGATTTAAATCTGGGTCTGGTTGATTCTCATTTACTCATTACTCATTGTCTCCGTCAGCCACAACAGCTGATTACAGCAGTGATATCATGTCCCATATCAGTAAGCGGTAGTCATGTAGGCGTTTGCGGCTTGATGCCTAGGGTTGGTAGGTGCTGTATTGATTGTAGGAGGTCGCTGAGAGTATGGGGAGCAATCATGTAATCTCTAAACCAGTAAACATGAGTCAGGATGTACTGATGTGTAGCTGGTTTCCTTATCAGTTACAACTTTAATTGAGTACAGATAAAGTACTGTTGAACTGACCCTGATTTCCTGAGTATTTTGTTTTTTATATAATTGCACTATGCTCATACTTCCCTGTTCAGTTTTATTCTTATTAATAATCCACTAGTTTTCTCACTGTATTTTTCATGCAAAAATGCCAAACAAAACCTATTTTAACTTTCTCAGTTGTGAGGATTTGCTGATTTTCTTTGTCCCAAGTGGAAGTAAACTGAACTTATCTGCATTCTGGTTTACTGTGGTCTTTGTGGGAAATTATTAATATTATTTTCAGCATTTGCGGCATTTGACTGTAGTCAGTTAATCAAAAATTCAATAGGCAAGTTAATCAACAATTAAATATTAGTTACTACCTCGCTTTACTGTATTTTGTCCTGCATTGATTTAAAATCTACTGCATTTTACATTGAACTTCTTAAGAGTATTATACACAGGAGTAGATACGTATACGGCAGTTATAGCACTGCTCTGTTCTCTGTCTCCATTGTCTGATATGGTGAAACAGGACACCAGAGGCAGAAAACAGACCCTCCCTAAAGGGTTTACTGCTCCTGCTAAGCCAAAAAGCTGACCTGTTAAAGGAGAGGTGTCTCCAGTGGAATGTTTCTGCATTTTTTGTGCTTTTCTGCAAGGATGTCAAATAGATTTGAGCTCACTTCAGCACAGTAATTTGATGACCCGTCACTTTCCTGATGTATGTGCACGGTGTGGAGGCTTGCGGCAACTGTGAAAGCAGGTATGACAGCCATGCTTTTAGTTGAAAAACACTGTTTCTGGTCGTTCCTGTGTGCACATTAAATAAATGTAAAGAAACAACTGATTCAACACATTCAGTTGGTTTTTGTTTTAAAGTTGAAGTGAATTGTAATTCACAAAATAGCAGTGAGTGGCTTCTGTGTAGAAAAAAGTTTAATATTTTGTGCGCAGTGTTATGAAAGGAGTGGACGGTTTTCTCTGGAAGTTTGATCTTGTCAAACATAAAGAATAAATGTTGATTCATACCTAGGAGTGAGAATCCATCAAATGTGATAGATCTTTCATTAGAGACATTAAACCTGGCAGGTTGGTTGTTTTATGAAAGTAAAGTATACGTTGTCTTAAAAGAGACAGTCCAGAGATACCTCTTTGGTTTATTTGAGGGCCCTCCTACCAGATGGGAGCTTAAAAATGGAAATTAAGCATTCCCTTAACTGTGCTGACAAGTCTACAGCTGAAGTTTCTACTTCTTTCTGTCAATGCTGGAGGCTGAAATTTCTTACACTGTGAATGTACCGAGCAGATAAAAGGCCTGAGCCCATTAAATATATCAAAATAGAACAAGTTTGCACATGCTGCAGAGAGCAACTTTGGATTTGGACAAAGCATAAGATAAGTAAAGCTGAGGTGATATGGCAGTACTGTACCTTTTTTAACTTACACACACTCTTATATCTTGATTTCCCTCTGTATGCATTTTTCAACTCAAATCTTTAGTTTGATTATAGTTATGTCATCAGGACTATAATGTGCATGAAATGTAAATTGGACAGAATGAAAAACATTAAATTGTGCAGTCATTCAGGATTTAATTTCGTTTTGGAACATGATCACAAGTACAGGCTATTTGGTCTGTAATGACACATAATGAGACACCTCCCTTTTACCCATCGGCATTAGTTGGCAGTACTCGTAGTTATCGTCTCCAGACCACTAAAGTCTGAAAAGGGTTTTTAAGTAATAATGCATAAACTGACACGGGATGATAAGCGTAGATCCCTTTGTGTTTCATTGTTCAACACAGTCAGTGAGTTCACCAGCCAATTGTAAAGCATTAACTGTATTTAGTTACGTCCTTTGTTTGTCCCAAACATGCTGCGTGTGCTTCCAAACACATAAAAAGACATTTCACAGGGAAGGAGGGAGCATCCCCCACATATTGACAACCTGAAGCTTGCTTACTTACTAACTAAATATTTAGTCTGATAATGGAGTCATACACATACAGCACCCATAATTTGATAATGCATGCAGTACATGGAGTTAGTGCCAAAGAAACATGGAACAATTGCGTGTCGTGAGGTGCAAAATATTGTGTTTCAGTGTATGGTAAGCACCTCCCAGGGTGTGTCTGCCACAAAAATCCTCTCTGTGCCTTCAGTAGACAGAAGCCCTTGAGCTGTTGCTCTCTGGATGAAATATTGTCATGACTGTCAAATGTCTCAGCTTTGATGGTTTTCAAGCAGTAATAATACACAAGGAACTGCCATTCAAGCTAAACCAATTAAACCTGTGTTTGAGTTGCAAAGCAGAGAACCCTTTTTACGCAAGTAACCAAATGTGTACCCACATGGGATGTGCTGGTTGATCTTTGTTCTTTTAAGCCATGCATCATTGTGTGTACTCATACTCACACTCTAAAGCTGCGTCCACTCATTCAAACACAAGTTTACCCAGAGTTCCACAGTGGCTAACAATATCCATGACACATAGACACAAACAACAAAACAATAAAAAAGCATGATAAAAACACGGAGGCCTACACAATTGACCACTTAAATGAATCTGATACATATTAGTAAGTCCAAACAACTACCATACTTGTTCAAACTAACAAATCTAGAAAATAGAAAACTAAGAAAGGTTTATACAACAGATCTGTTGCGCACAGTGTGGCACACTAACATGAATTGCAGCGCTGCACAGAAGTAATGGATTTTTAATATTAAATGAGGATAACAGTCTTATTACTATAAGCCTCTGCATGTTACTTTATGCATCATCATCAGCAAGTACCAGGTATGATATATGAAGTTGTCACACAACGATGAAACATTCATCTGCAAAAGTTCCTTTCGCATGTTGTTACAGTCTAATGCTAAAAAACAAATAAGCCACTGGCATTTAACATTTGCTCACAGGACTGCACTGTCATAGTGTTACGTGGAAGCCAAATTACAAAAGGATGGGGCATGGAGTGACTGAATGTATTTCTCTAGCTATTGGATGTTCTCACGATCGTGGACAATGTGTTCTGTTTGGTCTTTGTCATTTCTGTGTGTATCATTGTGGTTTTCTTATGTGTTGAAGTACTTGTAAGATATAAGCCATGAATCACAGGTTCACATGTGGTGTCAGTCGTGTCTTAATTATTGCAGGCTGTGGTATGTAGAGAATGTTTCAGTGGCTCTTCGTCGTTCCTGCGCTTATTCTCACAGGTTTTAAAGCAGGTCTATTAAGTGTACAATTGCAACAGTGCAGAGCAGTTAATGTGATAATGTTTCTGTAGTGATGCATGCAGTTAGATGTGCCTATCAGTAGTTATTACAGAGGGTGGATGTAAAATACTGCCCAGATGAAATAAGACAAACAAGATGACACCCTATCGCGTGATTTAAAACTGGAAAACAGCATCTGTTTTTCTCTGTGTTATGTACCATGCAGGTCTCACAGCTGTCTGCGAAACTTGTAAAAATACCTTTTTGACAGAAAATAAAAAGACAGTTCTAGAAAATTTATGAAGTCACGACTGAAGTTTCTGCTGCCACCGCTGAGCAGTACCAAACATAAACACGTGTTATTCAACACCACAGCTATGAAAAACACGCAACATTATAATGACTTACTGTAGAAGCTTCTTTGCCTCTGCTATCTATGAATAAATCCTTACTATATTTTGTATCTGCATTTTAATAATAGTTATCATAATAGTTTGGTTCATTGATGATTCCCAAATCCCCGTGCATTGCTGATGCTAGATATTGATAAATAAAGTGCCATTTGCAAAGCTCAGTTTTTTATCAGGTTGCTGTGTAATTTGCTTTGCAGCTGACACCAACACAGAGTCTGATTGTGGAATCACCGTAAAGAGCTTTTATAGGCATCCACCCTGACTAAAGAGAGTATGGATCAAATCTTTTCTTTATGTACTGTGCGGTGGTGAAACACTGTTTACATACAGCAGACAAGTACATACAGACACGTTTGCCTACACACTGTATATAAATGTATAAATACAATACAAACACATCAAATTACATGACATGGAGGAGGATTAAGCATAATTTAGGCTGAGGAAATCATAATAATCAAACGTTACGTAACTCAACTGCACCTGAACTTTTATCCTCCACCTGAGGTGGATTTTCCAAAGCGACATATGATTTGTTTTCTTTGCTAAAATAGTCTGGAGCCATTATCTTTTTTTCTTACGGGGTGTGTCAAAGTGGATTATGTATAGTCAAAACAAGTATGTGTTTGGTTGAGGGAAAGGTTAAATGTTCTGCACTATGTAGAAATGCTTACTATATAGGTCACAAGAGGGAACTTAGTTTTTCAGCTGTAATGTTTTTAACATTGATATAATATGTTGTGAATTAGATTTTAGATTTTTTTTACCTTCCCATTACATCTAGATGTTAACTCTATGAAACAGCTTGCTTGATTCTCATACAAAGTTGATTATACTGATTTATTATACAGTTCAAGTAAGTTTATCTTACAATTAAATACATTTGTACAAATTGAAAAGCTATGTACTTGGTACATGCAGTACTTATTTACTGTTTAATGGCAACATTAGGCCATGTTCTAGGTCAATAACATGTGCTAATATGAAACAGAGTTATGACCAGGTCAGAATAGTATGGACTTTCATAAAAAACCTACAATCATTAACAGGGTGTTTCCTTGTAATTAGGACAACAAATATTAACATTAGCAAGAACACACAAAAGCAACTAATGATCAGCAGACTATAAAATGTAGGACCCGAACAAGGGGCACATTTAAGGCAGATTTTGCAAAATGACAAACATGAGTCATCATCATGAATCTGCCCAATGAAAAGAAAACAAGTAATCACCATGTACTTTATATGATACTCAAATACAGAATAGACTAGAAAATAACAGAATACATATATGAAACAGAATGTAACAGTACATCCACAGTCTACAGAAGAATTCACATGCTGGACATGCAGTTATCCAAAAACTATTACCTATAATGTCACATGACTTGTTTGTGTTGTCAAGGCAGCAAAGTTGAGCTGAGAGTGACTCAGTAGTCACAAATGTATTTTTGGAACCTACGGTGCTGCACTGGTTTCATTTTCTCCTGTGAGTATTTGCTCATAGTCACCAGACTTAGATGATTCAGTGGAAGTATCTCCTCAGTGTTGGTTGCTAGGTTTTACAGTCCAACTGTGTGGCATCCACAGAGGAACCTCAGTCAGGGGGAAATTGTGTGGTAAAAAGGAGCCCTCTGTCTTTCTCTGCTCCACCCACTTTCTCACTGGTGACTTTTATTATGCACGCTTCTTTCTTTTCAGTGGCTGTTATTCTCTTAATCCCTGCTGCTCCATTTTGTCAACTAGTTCTTACCCGCTCATCTTTCATTTCAGGGCCGATGCAGGCAGCTTAGACCCGCTCATCAGAATCAGTCGGACTACAACTCTGAGCGGCAAAGCAACAAGGTACAAAAACAAAAACAGGGAAAAAACAGTGTCACAGTGTTGTTTACTGAGTGACATAAAAGTATGTGATGTGAGATTTGTTTTACTGAATTTAGGAGAGCAATATAGCAGTGGTGCTGCCACAAAAACCAGAAGAGCAAGAAGAAACAATCAAACTCATCCCTCCCACAGAAGAGGTCATTAAGGTAAGTGGCCTTGTTTTTTGTTAGTGTTTTGTATAGTTGTATGCATTTAGAAGCCAGTCCACCCTAATGCTTATCTGAACTACACTCACCTGTATTGTCAAACACTACCTGTGACTGTGTATCCAGGTGTATCTAGGTCCAGAGAAAGTGCAGAGTGTCAGGATGCTGACGGACGAGGTGACGCAGATTCAGGAGGTTGGTGTCTTCCTGCAACCACATATAGACAACAGCCAGTGGGGTGTGTGTGTGTGTTTTAGGAAGGTGTTAGGACTTAAGTGGATGATTAATGTGAAGCACATAGTGGTGTTTCTGTAACATAATGTTTTATTAATGCATGATTTGTTTTTGTTTCTTTTTTCCCCAGGTGCGGTACTGTCTGAAGACTCTCAGAGAGCAGATGGCAGCCAAGCAGAACAATAACAACAACAAGGTGCGCACCCTCTGCATCAGCATTAAATATGTTTGGCTCAAAACTTTAAGCAGTTAAATGGTTAATCAATTAAACATTTGCTTCACAAATATGCAGATTTGTTGACTGAAAACTGTATATTTAGGTTTTAGATTGGTGGTCAGACAAAAAAGATTGCCTTTGGCATCCTTTAAGTTTATAGAAGAACTCTGCATTAAATTTGTGTTGTGTTAATGATTACAATAATCTTTAGTTTCAGGCCTTATTAACTTTATTTCACAGTGTTTAGTGTTTAGTTATATAGTTTAGTGTTATTTAAGTTACAACAAAGAAATAGACAAAATAATAAGCGAATGATAAAAAGATTTTTACTACGCTGACATTACATTTAGAGAAATTATAAACTAATTATGAAACAGTCACTGTTTTGACAACGCATACATGATGCTGAAACTATAGAAACTCTGCAACATAACAGATGTTTCCAGGTGACTTGATAAACAAACTGAATAACAATGTTTTGTTTTTAATATTTTGATTCTACATTTCCTGGCTGTAGACACAGACATATATGCTGTTGTAACTAATTGTGTACAGCGTGCTGTGTCTATTGGTCGCATGTTACCTTATGTTGTGAGTGTGTGTCTTTATTTGCAGTTCTTTGTTTTTGGTATATATGATGAAGATCTTTTCTGTAGTTGCTTGTGTTTTTATAGATTTTGCATTTTTAGGGTTAAAGGAGACAAAAGCACTAACTTCAGTAACCAGCTGCTGTTCTCTTCTCTTCTCTTCTCTTCTGCAGTATCCAGCCAATGGCTTCAGAGTCAACAGGCCCAGTAGCAAACCTGTTGTCACCAATGGAAAAGATATTCTCACTGAGTCAGATGCTTGTGTAAGCTCATCAAGTTCAGCCTTCTATAACAACTGCAGAGTGTTTGCTGTGCTTTATGCAATGTGATTATTCATCAGCGTCATATGAACAAATCTTGGGAAATGGTGGAAGTCAATATATGCCGAAACTAGTTTGGATAAATTCAAATATTTATTCAAACGACAGACGTAACTCGTAATGAAAAAAATAAAACGTTTCCCACTCACACCAGACAACTGTCTGTAGTTCCAGAGAAAATGGTTCCAGATTCTCTGAAGCCGTTAACACAGCTTATAACATACAATAGAAGGGCTCAATTACATTCAGACTAATAGTGCAGTCAAAATACACAACCCACACACCCACACACACAATATTGCCTTCTCGTGTTTTATTATAGTCTAAGCACATCTTAACATCTCCTCTGACACAATACCATGATCTACCAAAGAAGGAGTGTCAGAGGAGGAAGGGATCGTGTGTACTTTGTGGCAATCCATAGCCAGTGATCCAGTAATCCAGAGTTAATTTACACTTCCCTCTTAGAGAAGTAGAAGTAGAGCCCAATTATGCAGCAATGTTAGGAAAAGTATTTGTTACACCTAAGATAAATGATTATCTCTGCACAATCTAAACAGATTTCTACATCTTTTCTAACACTTGTTTCCTCGGGCTAAACCAGACAGCTTTTTAAAAACACACTCTCTCCTGTTTGTTTCATAGGCTCTGCCTTGCCCTCAGGTTCAAGTAGTTTGGCAGATTATGCCTAATTGACCATGTCACTTTCTGCCCTCCCTTGTTCTTAGGTCACAGATAATCATGAGGAGGGTGTAAATCTGAGAGAGGCGACCAAACGTCTTTATACGCAGCTGAAGGAGATGGAGAAGCGGCATCAGGAGGAGAAAGCAAAACTGCAGGTCTGTCTCAGGATGAGTAACATGACACGATTTCCTGTCTGGGGCTATGACTCACTCTGCTGCTGGCATTTATTTAATCATCCTCATTATCGGCCCTAAAGTTTCTAACACGCACGGAAAACTGTACAAATACAATTCATCAATTAACACAATAGATGAAAGTCCTGCACGGCTACACAGGTATTCTTGATTACCAACAAAGCTGTGTTAGAAAAGTGTGTAGCTGTGTCCCACTTCCGTACTATATCATGACTGTATATACAAAAAGTATTATAGCACATTTTACTGTGACTCAGAATGCCACTACCAGTTCAACATTTAAGCGGTTGCTGGAGGGATTTCAGCACCACCCACAATTATTTCAGTTTTTTTTTCCACCAATGAAAAGCTCTTCCCTTTCCTTTGCGCAGTACATTGTGTTCTAAAAAATGTTTATTTACTATTTATACTGACTGTTACTACTACTACTTGTTACTTTACCCGTTAAAGCAAGTACACAGTACTTGTTACTGTTACTTTTTTTGTGTAAATACACTATCTCTCAGCAACTACTGAAGGGTGTAAATATTTAATCATAACAAAGAGAAAAATGGCCCAAACTTTAAAGAGACAAATTGTAATTACCTCAAACCATTCTTTAAAGGTGCATCTATCAGTATTTAATATTATAGCAGACTCAAAATTAAACCTCCCTCTGTGGCTGCCATCACAGGCGGAGTCGAGTGAGTACCGCGGTCGTCTGGCTAAACAGTCGGAGCAGCTGCAGAAAGCAGAAAAGGAGTCAGAGGAGAGAGGTCAGCAGGTGGAGGAGCTGCAGAGGCTTCTGGGAAACATGGAGATAGAGAGCAACATCCTCAAAGACAAGATGGCTGCAGGGGAGGCGGAGCTGCAGCACCTTAGAGCAGACAGGGGCGAAGGGCAGGAGAAAATACAAAGGTGACAGAAAACACAAACCAAATCATGAGGAAGACTCGTTATAGGGAACTCTTTAATGTTATTTAAATATATAGTAGGTGAATTCATCCTCTGCTCTAAGAGAATTCATACCTATTTATGAATGTGTTAGTTCACTTGAATTGCCTGTTACCATCTTTGTTTTTATTATATACGCATAATTGTGTATGGGTTCACTGAATAATTAACATTTATTTATGTATTTATCAGTTAGTTTAAAGTAAAACACTGTTTCACTTACTTTTTCCACCATCACTATGTATGTTTAATGGGTATGTTCAGTAAACGCATGAGAGATTATGACTATTATCAGCTTAGAAATAATGTGTTTGTTGATAGTTGTGACTTGATTGATCAGATCACACTTCATGATCAGTTTATTCAGAAAACCAGGAAATTGCAGATAGTTTACTTACTTTTTATTGCAACTGTATTTGTGTTTGCAGGTGTGAAGAACTGGAGAAAGAGGTGTCTGTCTTGAAGGAAAAGATTTTTCACCTTGACGACATGTTAAGGAGTCAGCAGAGGAAGGTCCGCTACATGATTGAACAGGTATTTGTGTACACAAGCAGGTTGCCTATTTTGGTATACACACACACACACACACACACAAGATACAAAATATGTTCCACAAAAAGACAGGAAGCCATTAATGAGGAAATTTGATTTTGCAGAGGCAGACATATAAAATGTTACTGATCTGAGGAAGTGGAGTGAAACAAAACTCACTTGTCATGATTAAGTGACGCTGCATCTGCTGCTGTTAGAAAAGCTGTGTTTATGCAGTGCACCTCACATTGTTTGTTTGTTTTGTTGTATAATGTAGCTGGAGAACGCCAGGACAGTCATCCAAGAGAGAGATCGAGTCATCAGGGATCTGGAGGAGAAGGTGGATTTACTGGAAGCTGAGGTCAGGAGCCTAATATCGCAGCATTGCTTAGAAACTATAGAAAATAATCCACTTCATACTTGGACTTGTATCGCTGTGTTTTCTGCAGTTATAGCATGAGTACATCTCATGTCACGCTACAGCTTATTCCTCTGGGCTATAGATATTGGATGTGTATCTGAAGCCATTAAAAATAGGGAGGGCTTCTTCATCGTGATGAACAGAAGTACAAATCAAATGTGTGTTATTCTGCGGCTGGCAATTTTGACCAATAACACATCACTTATTCTCCTTTATGAAACTTCTCTTAAGAATTAGATTGTTTTGGTCTTTTTGTGAGATCAGTTGATAAAGAAAAGCCTTTTTTTCCACGAAGACTTAAACCCTGAGGACACACATTTTGATGCCTCTTATCCTTTTCTGTGTGCAGAACAGAGAAATGCATCACCACATGGAGTACTTCATGAAAGACCGGGAGCTTCCTCCACTGACGTCCTCTGAGAACGAGCCTCAAGTTGTCTACAGGTGAGTACGGATCTGGAGGATTCCTCATTTTTCTTATTCAAAGGAAGCTTATTTCATTTACCTTGGTGGGTACCTGTCACAGTAGTCAGTAGTGTTTACATAAAAGTCAATCTCAAATATTAATTTTTATATTTTATTTCCCCATCTGCACAGCAAACCACTCACACCAACAACACGGACCAACAAGGCCCTGCCATTCATCAAAGTCGTCGAGATCATGTCCTAAATGGTGTGTCAGCCAAAGGAATGAGCAGAAGAAAAAACTGTAAATATGTATTTAACCACCTACCAGAATATGTAGGTCTGCAGTGATGAAGAAGCAGGCCGATGTCATGGTGACAAAGCACAGACATTTCTTAGTACCTGACTGTTCTGCATCACTTCACAGGTTTTCTCACCAAATAGACAAGGAAATTATGAATGAAATAAAACTTGGATCCAGAGTTAGGGGGAAAATATAAAAATAGATCTGTGCAGGACAAGGGATTTTACTGAACTCGTTTGGTGATATAAGTATACATATGTGTGCAGTATTTACTGTGTCAGCAAGTCTTCAAGGAGCAGTGGAGTGGAGTGGCAAGGAGTGTTTTAAAGAGTTTTCCACCTTCTTGTCTCCCAGAAAGAATCTAAAATAATTGGTTTCAACAGTATGAAAGAGGGACCAAGATAATAATCAGTTATTGTTATCAGTGTCTGTCACATACATACATAGACACATTCAGTGCTTCTGCACTTCTTCATCCTATAATTTAATCTTAATCCTCCACCATCATAAGCATCACAGCTCAGGGTCAATCTCCACATTGCCAATGCGGTTGAATGTGTTGACACTGAAGTATGATTTACTTAATTTTAATTTACTTAAGTTTAAATATGTTTCCTTAGCATTAGAATGGGTGAAGTAATGGTAGTGAAAATGCTAATCTGTGTTACACATTTAACACTTGCTGCATAGTTCTTATACTGTATGTTTATAAATGCTAGATCACATGAATAATGTAACTCTTACCTATGCTACCAAGTGCTGCCTTAACACTTTGTATAACCTGTTTGTGATAAAAGCTTGCATGTTTCTCGCTGTAAAATACTTCGTTGCCATCCAAAATGATTTTTTAAATAAATAAAATAACCATTTACTGTGAACATTGTAGATACATATGCTGAAGTTCAGGATGTAAACTTTAAACGTAGACGTTGTCAATTTCTATTTAAATGTAATAAAATACCTGATTTATCTGACTAATGTGTTGTACTTCATTTTCAGTGTTGAAATGCAGTAGAAGTTTAGAACTGATCATCTGATCTGTCTTTATGCTATAACCTTGTACTGCCACCTAGTGGAGAAATTGAGACGTACTCTAAGGAGGTCTAAGGTTTTTATCTCAAAAGTACAGAAAAGTACAGTTCACATAAATACAAATCACACAGTATTGAATAAGTTATTATTGTCCATATGGCTATCTTACATATGTACAAGCTCTGAGTGAATCAAAAGGTACATTCATATTTACAGTTTCACTTTGGATGTACTTTTGAATAACAGTAAATCCAGATAACTTGATGACAATGATTAACATGCCAGGTCAGCTACAATCATACTTGTCCTCTGAACATGTTTATTAGGTCCAAAATAAAAATAAAGGCCTTTATGTAACATGTGCACATAAGGGTTTCACCATAATGACAAATATTCCTGACTGAAAGATTTTGACAACTGTTTAACCGTTAACTGTTTAGCTGTTGTACACGTACACACACACACACACACCGTACCAACATTTTCTGAGAGTCAGTCCATAACAGCAGCATTTCACAGGGTGCTCTCCAGAGTGTTGTAGTTGTCTTTGAAACTTTTGAGCTCCAGAAAGTGTTTGGGCCTCTTGCTACGCTGGCCAGTGGAAGGCAGGTAGGTGACCTGGATGGTGGAGGGAGTGCTCCTGATCGGAGAGCCTGTCAGATCCTTGGCTGCTGACTGGTGATGCTGGTCTAGACTGGTGGTGCTGGAATAGGCCTTCACCCTGTGAGAGGTGAGAGGACAGAAAATGATGGATTACTATAAAAAAGGTTAGGCAGCAATAAAAAAATGTTTAAAAATAGGCAGTCCTGAGCTGAAAGCGTTATCTCAAGTAGGTCCTTCTGAATGAAATGCAGTTTTGTCTACATGTTGCCTCCACTGCTTCAGCTTGTGTTTATTCAGGCGATTCATAATGGACTTTGAGGTCTACTTTCCATCACTGTCCTGTCATAGAAAGCAGCTTCTTTTCAGTTTCAATTTCACACAGGTTGAAAGAGCTTTGATATTTTATTATAGTCTTCACTGTTCTGTAGGCATTAGTTAACTTCACTTTCACATGCACAGACAGCTGTGTAGAGGAGGCTGTGGTTGTCTCACCACAAAGTCTAGACAGTTCAAATTTTTTGAAAAATCTGGAAATGTCATCAGCTAATAATTATTACTTTACAAGTCCTGACAAGTGCCCTAAAACCTAACAACTTCAGTTCAGGAAGATGGATGCCCAAATCTTTCCCACATACATCTTTGTTTCAATTAGAAGGAAAGCACATTAATAACATTACAAATGATTTCACTTACACATCCACTAATTCGTTAAGAGCCTGCTGGTACTCAAGAAACTCTGCTTCCCCAAACACCTGAAACAGAGTTAAAGCGAGTTAAAATCAAATCAGTAACGTGTTATAACATGTGATGACGCTGACAGAACAGTTGGACTCATTCTGTTCTAGTCTCTTCATCATCACTGTCACACACAAAAACACCTGTACACACCCCGGTCCCATGCCGGGCGCTGTCGTAGCCTTCGAGCAAGCGATCAATGAGAGCACTGCGGCTGCTCTTGATCAGAGAGTGGGAATTGCGCAGCTCCAGCAGCCAGTTCCTGAAGTTGCGTCCAGTAAACGCACTGGGACTGCAGCTTATCTCCTGCAGAGGAATTCCTGAGGTCCAAACAGGAAGGTACAAGAGTTAGAAAAGACATGGGGTCACCCATAGGAACATAGGGTCGCTAAAAAAAACCCTAAGTGACCCTATGTCCCTTTGTCTAGTATTCAGGTGTCATCTTTTCTCAGCAGATTAGTAGGCAAGGTTTGTGCATTAAGTGTTACTTCTCACCTGAGTCACGGATAGCATCCAAAGCTTTCATCCTGAACAGGTAGTTATAGCAACCTTTGAAATACAAACACATTGTTGAGACAAAATGAAAGTGCACATAGAGACAATATGCACTTAAAAGACATTAACTTGGCAACAAGATGTGCTAAAAGTGTCACTGACTTATTTGTGATCCATGCTTCAACCTATCGTCTTCTTCTGAAAGGAGACGCGGCTCGAAACGGATCCCCTGGACTTTGGCCAGTCTGGAGTCGATCTCCTCTCTCAAACCCTGTTAGTGAAGTAATTCATTAAGAAAATACACAGGTTCTGATCTGCAACAACAATTATGACAGCTTATAACACAGACTGACTTTACCTTGGGTGCATTGTGACCAATAGGTGCATGGGGTCCCCGGCGGGATCTCATTGCGAAGCGCATGATTTGCCTTTTGACGAAGATAAACAACAACACAAACACCTGCACACAGAAATAAACATCAGTGTGGCCATAAGTGAGGCTTTATCTGCTTGACAGCAACCAAACCTACTTACCAAGCTTCCATACGCCATGACCAGAACGACATTAACCCCCGATAAAGGCGATGAATCTGCCATGTTTTCAGTCAGATTGTTCTGCTAATCCACAGGTCAGTTAGCTGATGCTAGCTAGCTGAAAAACGTTACGTTGCTAACGTTACATTCGCTTAAGGCTAACAGCTAACAGCTAACAGCTCGCTTTCGTGTTTTAAAGTACCGCCACTGACGCACAGTAAATAAAATGCTTATCACGTTACAGCTTTAAACTGTGTTTCTAGGTTAGGAACTATACAGCGACCGCAGCGATAACCTCTGCCACTAACTACATCAGGCATTTTATTACGCAGTTCATCTTTTGCTAGTTCGGCTTCAAGAGGGCGACAGCGACAACTGCTCCACATTACCGTAATAACCGTGTAAGAAGGGCCACTGTTAACATGTTGTTTATTATAACTATTATTATACATTTTTGAGACTGTCAGCTGCTTGTTGTTTGTACCAAACTGAATACAAATATAAAGGGTAATGTCGGACAATGACTTTTCATATTGTTGCGCAGCACTCTATAAGGCCATACCTGCACCCTGTAGTGGACTATCACATGGATATATTTTAGGTAAATCTAATTTCCTATGCCTGCAATGCATTTTTTTTTATTTTTATGTCTGTAGTCAGTTAATTTAACTCACATTTAGCTCTCCAAATCAGTTACTGATGGAGGGCTTCAGTAGATCTGGCTTTGTAAAAATAACTGTTATGATGTATTGAAGCTTCTAATATAAGTATGTTGGAGGTGATAGTGTTTTTAAAAATAGACAAATAAAGTTACTTTCGTCCTTTGTTTTTATTTTACTTCTCTCCAGAGTGCTTTTGAAATTTACACCCAATCAAATTAGCAAATTGGCAAAAAAAAAAAAAAAGCCGTGAATTTATTCTCGTATTTTTTGCTGCATCGTGTTTAATACGTTTAATAACGTTTAAGTGAATTGAATAAAACATAAAGAGCGAAGCCAAAATGTACACATTATTATAAAAAAACGCTTGTTCTTTTCCTTTTAATTATTTATTGTTTTTGATTATGTTTTAAATAATTTGCTGTCTTCAAGATTGACCTTGTCCCACTGCAACTCTTACTACTAATGCTACTTGCTACTACTACTAATAAATATGCAGTTCATGTCCCCAGATCTCCTGTTGACTGTGATATTATACATATATTTCATCTTTCCCAGAGTTTATTAATTGTCGAGCACCCCGCCGCTGACTTGTCATAACTCGGTTGATCACATGTTGTGGGTCCAGTTTCCTCGAAGCGCTCTGCAAACCACGTGACGCAGCTCTCCGTGGTGTCAGAGTGGAAAAGAAACAGGTAAATTCACAGTCTCTCGCTTTTTGTGTGAGCGAGTCGGTTCCTTATATTTCCTGAACTAAGTTTGTCAACCGGTGGGTCAGGAATTATATCCTGTCCTAAATCCGACTAGAGGGTTATCAACGAGACCACTTGTCGGTCGGTTGTGTAGCAGTGTCTAATATTGAGCCGGGTTTCTGGTCAGTATCGCCTGTTATTTATTTTCATTTTAGGGGCCTGCAGGCCTAACGTACTGTTAGCTTTGGTGTTTGTATGCTGAGAGCCCGGTCAACAGATTAAACCGGGGCCAGACAGACTGAGAGTGTTGCAGAGCTTTGGTACAGTATAAGAAGCTGCTCGTTTGCTAACTAGCTAACGCGTCCTAGCTGCGTGAAACGTCGTTAGTTAGTTCGTCAAGTTAGCATGGCTAGCAGTCGTTGTCAGGCGAGTAGTGGCAGCGCAGAGGCATGGGCGTTTTGGTTTGCCTAGTCGACCAAGAAGGCTTCGCTGCTCTCAAGTAGTTCATCGGCTAATTAACTTGTTGGCTATCCAGCTAAGGGAGCTAAAGCTAACAGTCAAACGCTAGCTACATATGCAGTTATCGGCACGTAGACGTTAGCTAGCTGCTGTTAAAGTTAGCCTCACTGTCGCCATGAGGTGAAGCGGAAGCCCACCGAGATTTCTGTACCGATTGCTTTTCACTCAAGTATTAGCCATTTGGCTAGCGTTTTGGCCATGTGGCTGGCTAATGTAATTGAACGTGTTCGACGGGCCCTGGCTTTAGGCTTGTTTTTGGGCTTGTCCAGGCAGGGTTTTACATAACGTATGCTAGATTAAGGACTCGCTGTCTATAGCAAGGTTACCAGTTTGATATAGACAGATGTAGCTTAGGTGGCTGACATAGCTGTGAGTTGCACCTTGCCCCCCTTCATCTGATGTCCAGTCCAGTCCAGTCTAGATTTTATATAGCATGTGCTTTGTGATCGTATGGTGTTTTCACTGTTCAGGTTATCTGAAAATCACCACGTCTATTTTGATACAGGCAGTGTTGCATCATGTTCTGAAGACATAAATAAGTTACCTAACGTTATGCACTTGAAAGTTACAACAGCACCCAGCGTACTGTGGTTCTGCATGTCAACTTTTCCCCAGCGTCCTTAGAAACAAAGCTGTTTGTTTTCACTCAGCTTCCCCCTCACTTGGCAAGAAGCTACCAGGCACTTTGAGGAAGTAGTATTCAAGTGCACCAGACATGTATGTGACTTAGGTGGGTCACGGTCACAAGTCTGTAAAACCTATCTCACCCTTCTCTCCTCAGGTGTTCCCTTGTAAATACTGATATTTGTATATACTGTAAATGATGACATCCATGGGCGGGAACCGAGCCCGGGGCAGTTGGGAGCAGACACAGGGCCAGACACAAAGCCAGACACAGCACAAGCAGAGGCCTCAGGTACCCAAACCCTCACCACCTGTACACACAGCCAGATGCACAAGGACTAAATATGTGAAGTAATACTAAATGTTACTTTAATGCATGCAAAGTTTCTGGCTACCGATTATTTACAGTAACAATTGGGACATTACTGGTCAATGTACCTCCAATTACTACATGCATAGTGCAACGTTATGTGGTCTGCAAAAGATTATGAAAAAAAATGTACAGTTACAGCCTCTTTGTGTAGACTAAAGCTAAGATCACATTACTGGGGGGATTGTGACTCAGGAGGTAGAGCAGGTTGTCCGTTAACTGCATCTGATACCTAAATATAAACATAGATAAACAGAGCTGTTGGTACTACATTTTACACATTACATTTAGTCATTTGTCGGGTGCTTTTCTATCTAGTTACAATCGAGGTACAACAGCAAGCAAGAAGAATTTTTTTTGTCAATCAGAAGGGTCAGGGGGAACAATGTTTTTTTTTTTAGGCTGCAGGAATTACAGCTTCAGTTTCAGCTTCAGTTTCAGCTGGTCACTGATTTTGGTTTACAAGATCCAAGCATAGTGCACTGCTTTTCTCTAGTTTATCAAACCTAAAACGCTAAAATGTTTTCTGCATTAGGCCTTCGTCAAGGTGGCCAAACTGCCCGGGTGATGTCATTTCAGGTGGTCACCCTGAAAAAGTTAGTAAATTTAGTGAAGAGCAGTGCAGTGTGTTTTGATCCTTATGGACTTTGTGGACACTCACTCTAGTCTACATCTCACCCTTTGTGTGTTCTCACAAACAAAACACTTCGCTAGCTTACCAGTGTGGTGTTAGGCATGCCTTGTGACCTGTAGTAGCCACTGAGAGCAGTGCTTATTGTTACATGAGACATAACAGTTGTATAAAAAAAGTTGCATCTTGCAGTGATTTTTGCATCTTTTTATATTTTGTGTCTGCACGTTGCCCTGACAGAATAGCTGAGACGATACCCGATCATAAGGTCACCTGGTCACCAAAGTCAGTTCACAGTTAGACCTAGGGGCTGTGTAACTGGTTAAATTAGTTTTAGTTCTACAGAAATGCAAAGTTTCTGCTTGTTGACGCAAATGCCACTTTACACACACTTTACTTTTCTCTCCCTGTTCTTGAAACAGGCAACCGCAGAGCAGATTCGACTCGCACAGATGATTTCAGACCACAATGATGCAGACTTTGAAGAAAAGGTCAAACAGGTGAGCAGATGCACAATATCCTTCTGTCCCACTTCATCCTCAATTATGTTTCCTGTGGAGACTTTCTGACTCCTTCGAAACTAATAAAGTAGGTATACTAAGGTATATATATACTACTTTATCTACTGCAGCTTATATAATGGTAGGGGAAACACTGAGAACAACGAGATCCTAAAATGTTAGGTCAGAAAGTTCTGTAAGTGGGTCGACAGGACCTTTTCATGCAAGTGTGTTTTCTTCTGCCAACTTGATTATAGTGCATAATATTTTCAAAGAAAATTTCTTTCTGATTTGTGATTTTTATCACAGTTCTTTTCCATGTTGGTTTTAAATGCAATTTTGCAAATTACTGAACTTTACAATTAAACTAATTCCCATATTTAAAAACAATACAGCCTTAAATTAATGGTCAGACTCAAATAAGGTTCAGAAGTGCAGCTAGACCAAAAACAGGACAGTGTGCCTTGAGGACCACTGGGTTGAGAACCACTGCGTTGGACTATAAATTGGTTGTTGTAGCAGAAGCTGGATGTTTGGAATTTTCAGTTGAATCCTGTCAGGGCGTTTGTCTTAGACTACAGCAGTGGAAAGGCTGTGTCACAAAATGTTTGCACTGATCAGCTATTTTGAAACCCTCATCTTCCAGTTTTTATAGGAATCGTAAACATCAGTCAACTCCTTCCAGTGCCTGATTGTCCTGTCACACGGAGTGTCTTGCTCAAACGCCATCACTTGAGTTGTTTTGGCCTTGGCTGTGTAGTCACATCTACATTGATGTACTCTTGTAGGGTCCTCTCAATGTTCGTTAGCATACTCTTTTGGGTGTTTTTCATTTGAAGTGATTAAAATGGTTAAAAGTGTTGCCATTCAACTTTTTTTCCACAGTGTGTCGATTTCGGCAAGTCCAAACCAGTTCTATATTACTTATAATGAGTTACTTTTAGAGATCAACTCCTCTGTGTTGTTATCCATCGTGCCGCCTCCTATGTTGCCAAACGGGCTGCATTTCACATTGGATATAGACCATAGAAATGCAACTGATAGACTGCACTGTAGCACGATGCTAACAATCCTCCTGTAAAGACAGATCAGACATTTAATTGTTCATGAGCTAATATTGTCATATGGCATCACACACCCCTATGCCGAAGTAACCTCCGCAGTATTTTCTTCTTCTGCTGAAATGATAATATTTGAGAATTACTTTGCATATTTTCTATAAAAACATTCTATACAAGTCTGCATCCAGTTTTATAAATGAAATGCCAGGACTGTCAGCCAGGGGTCACCTGTGTCTCATCATGCCACTCCTTCTTTTCCAGCTGATTGACATCACAGGCAAGGATCAGGATGAGTCTATGATTGCACTGCATGATTGCAATGGGGATGTCAACAGAGCCATTAACGTTTTGCTGGAGGGTAGCCCAGACACTGTGAGTATTGGCTTTGTGTAATGGCTTAGTGCTCTGAGGGCCAGATCCTGGTGAAATCATACCTACACTGGGTTAGATAACCATTGTAATGACCTAATACTCAACGTATGAGTAATGCTCCTGTGAAAGCATATTGTATAAATTTGGACACAGACAGGGTTTTCCTAGTTAAGATAAAGCTGCATATAAAGTTAAAGAAATTTACTGTAAATACATTATTAATAATTCTGTTGGTCAGTATGTCATTTCTGTCTATTATTAGTTTGTTTTAAATGGGGCTATATGAATTAAATATGAAACAAAAACACTGTAACTGACAAGTTCACTTCCGACATTCATAAAAACTGTAATAAATGAATTGGAGTTGCAACAAAGACCAACTAAAGCTTTGATATAAATGTAAGAAGTAGAACATGGGAAGGGAAATTGAACCCAGAATAAAGTGGAAATACATACTGCCAGCCCATTAATCACACCTGATAAGCAGTTGTCAGCTTTATGCTCAATGAAGAAAGACTTCAAGCTGCTTTGGCTTGCTGGGAAATTACTGACAATTAGAACAGCATTAGCTTTTGTTTTCACTTCATTAATTTACAGAGGTTGACGTTATGTTTAGGTCACTCACCATTAAAGCTGTGGCATCAAACTCTGTCCAGCGAAAAACTAAAAGACCATACTTTTTTGCTGTTGGAACATCAGCTGACCCATTTTCCTATTTCCCCCTTTATTTTTATCGTTAACACATGTCTTTTAGTTTTGGTTCTATTTCAGCTCTACATATTGTTGTAATGGCAGTGCCCTCCAAATACACTTAAATAGATCATCACCAGATTTTCGCTACACTGACTTAACATTGTAATGTCCTTATATCTTGCTTAGGACTCCTGGGAAATGGTGGGGAAGAAGAAAGGGGTGTCAGCCCAGAAGGAAGCTAGTCAGATAGAGACTGGAGAGGAAGGAAAAGAGAACAGGGAGAAAGGAGGAGAGAAAGAAGCAGCACGTCGTCGAGGTGGTGCTCCACGTAAGGGCCGTGGAGCCAGCAGGGGACGAGAGTGTAAGTTTTTAACACGCCTTAACTTGTTTTTTTTATTTTTCGCCTCTAAAATAGTTGATTCCCTAAGTAAATCTTTGTGCACTATTTTTGATTTAACTTCTTTTTTTTAAATTACACGTTTTGGCTGCATGTACTGGTAACCTTATATTCCAAACAAGGCTCCGTTCTTCATGTGAAGTCTTGAAAATAAAAGTAGCGTTGCACGATTTGGTGAACAAGTCGTACTGCAATTATTGTAATTGGGATATAATAAGTGATGGCATGGCTTCAAGGAAAATACACATTAATTATATGATAAAATAAATGGAGTGAATCCAAACATTGTAATTTACTCACGCTACTAAACTTTGTGTACGTTTTGAGAAAACTAGAACCCAAATAGGAAAGTTAAATTTAACAAGTTAAACAAAATCAAAGGAGAAAAAGTTTACAAGGAAAAACAATTGGGATAAAGTATTGGTCTTTTTTGGCTCATTCACGCTTAAATCTGACTGCTTCTCTCCCACACGCTGCATACGGAGAGTGAAGCAGTCACAGCCACAGGAGAGAACATTCTCTGATACATTGTAGTGACTCGCCTCAAAGAAAGTAGTTAATGTCTGGCCAAAAAAAACATTATGTTGTTAGGTAAATGTACTGATACTGGAGCTAAATTGGCAACACTGCACACTGGAATGCCAGGTGACCACATCCACTGCTGCCTAAGCAGACACTGACTGATAATATCTTTATTAGCTCATAGATAATAGGCAACACTGCACACAAACTGAATTTCTCATGCGTACATATTTAATAAAATTACGGCTTTTAAATGGTACAGGCTGACATCATGGTTGCAATTAATCGTGCTGCACTAATTAAGCTCTCGTTTCATGCATAACTGGAGGTCTTTGGGCCATAGAAAAAGTAAACTTGCTGCCACTTGTGAAGTGGTGATAAATAAGTGCATTTTAGCGATATTCTAAGCAGGCTATAAAGATTTGCTCTAGATGGGACAGAAGGATAGTTTGCGTAGTGGATTAAATTAGCTTCTCGAGAATATCCTTTACATGAGAAGCCCAAAATTAGAGGTTCATTGGTAAGACGCATCAGCTTTGTGTTCACAGAAGAAATAAAAGAACATCATCCCCACTGTGAAACATGAAGGAGACTCAGTTATGTTAGGTGGCTGTTTTACTGCATCTGCACAGGAGGACTTGAATCAAATAAGTCAGAAGCTTGTAAAGGCGTTCTGGAGCTGAGCATAAAGTACTAATTAGAGTCTGACAGCTTGGTCTCAGCCACCAGTCAGATCTCCACTATTAGGATATTGAAATAAAACACAGTAAGAACAACCAAAGATCGATGAGACAAGACACTGGACTGTTCTGAAGTGGTCTGCTATGATTCCTGATCTTTGTCCAACTGAACATCAATGAAAAGAGCTGAAACTCGGTTTGGAAAAGCCACCTTTTAAAACTGAAATTAGGACTAAAGCAGTTTGCCAATGACCAGTGAGTCTCATTACTTTCAGAGAAAAATGCTTTTCATTATATTCCTACAGAAAAAGCACATCCATATTCTGACAATATTGAGTTTGAGGTTTGTCCAAGGTTGTCGGGGGGGACAGTGTTTCTTACAGTATCTAGCCAGCAAGAGATTCATTACTCATCCTGAGTTGAAGAGAAAAACTCATTTTTTCATATACTACACTTTTTAAACATGTCTTTCTAATCTAAAACACATTTTAGCTGAATTGAATATTTTGACATCTGTGTTTCTTTAATTCAAGTTCGCGGGCAGGAGAATGGCTTGGATGGCGGAAAGCCTGGAGTAGCAGGAAGAGGTGCAGAGCGAGGCCGAAGGGGAAGAGGCAGAGGAAGAGGGACTGTTGGTAAGTGACTGCAGTCAAACTCCTCAGCAAAGGGAATTGGTCCATTTGTATCTTTGTCTTTAGTTTTTCTTAAATGTTGCCAATCTTTCTTATATAATATTTCACTAACTAAGATACTGAAACAAGCTTTTGTTGTTTCTCCAGGAGTATCTGGACGGCGAGGAGGCAGATTTTCAGCACAAGGAATGGGGTAAGGGAACACCTGCATTGCCACAGTGCCTTTTGTTCCACTTTTACCTGTTGCCATGGTCACCAGAGAGCAGGACCCCAGCTTATTGTTTAGCCTTAATCCAAAGGAGGGAGGACACACGTCAGCCAATGGGATGAAACGGCGTGGGCCGAATATCTGTTCAGAGAGTGTACGGTGTCTAAACGTTTTATTTAGAGTGAAATTTAGATGGATCCACCAAAACGGGTGTGAGGGACCTAGTTGGTTATCTTTAGAGTTTCTGCTCTCTGGGCCTGTGCTGTAGCAGTATTCGGTTTGTGGTTTTGCTGTTCTGCCTATCAGATTGTGTGTGCGTGCCATAAATAACATGTCAGTTGATGAGTAAGCATCTTTTACAGGCCTCTTAACTAGTAAGTGTTATAACAGAACAAGTACTACTTCTGTCAATTGTGATGCCATTGTAGGGTCAATTCAACGTTAGTAATAAGGAAACACTGCAGTAGGACTTCATTTCACTTTGTTAAGAAGACAATTTGTTGATCCCAAGAAGAGAAAATTCACGTCACAGCAGCAGAGTAAAAATGACATCAAAAGTTTAAAACAACACAACAGAATAAATCTAGAAAATGGTATTAAAAAACACAATAGATCAAAAGTGTAATAGCAATAATAACAATATACATTTTGGGAGATGAGATACAGTAGATACAAAGTTTGAGGTCATGAGAAGCAACAACAGCACAGAACAGACCAGTGCTTTGAAGTTATCCAGTTTGCTTGGAGAGATGGAGCCTGAGAAGTCAGATGGCAGCAGGGCCTTGTTTGCCTTTTTGTCCTCCACAGCTGAAAATGGATTGAGTTCCTTCAGCCATGTCCTATTCTGGTTCATTTTACTGGAGACACATTATCTCACCAAGCTTTCTCAGCGCTGCACTCCCACCATGCACTTCTGCCTCATTCAGCTCCTGGTGGATTTCAGGTCTTCTGGAGGATTTACGATGGATTTTAGTGTCTCATTCTTGGGATCAGGCCTGTGTTTTTCAGGGCTATTAGCTAGTAGCTAATTGCATGCTAAATGTTGCCATGTGTGAAAACAATGCTGTATCCATGGTAACATGTGCCTTCAAACAAAGTCACCAAAAGTCCTCCTACAAATGCAGCAGATCAGAAGAAAATCTCAGTAAGTCCCCTTCTTCCCATCACGTCAGGAGGGCACACAACTAACAACACACAACAAGAGTTGTTGCTGTAAGTGGCTGCCACCCAGAAGGAGCCTAGCTGGTTCATTCTCTCAATGACAAAGAGGGCGACGTCCCTCCCACTATCTTGGAATTTGTCCTGGCCAACCTGGGCAGGGCTGGCTGACATGGGAAGGTCGCCAGCTGATGTTGTTCACCTAGCCCTTCCTAGCTATAAGAGCTGGCCCGTGTGGTCCTTTGTTCTCTCCCTTCCTACAGCTGATATCCACATGGCATTGCCTTTGTTAGTTTTAATAAATTCAGCTTATTTTATTACAACCTTTTGAGTGTGACAACAGTCGGCTGTAGAGTCCTTGAGGTTTTCTTCGGTAGTACACGTAACATGATGGGACTTTCTTACTAAAGTCTTGGAACTGAGTGACTTTCTCTCAAGAGAAGACTTATAATTTTCTCCTTTACTAAAATAGCTGTTAAATGTGTATTACAAAGCTACACTAAGAGGATGATTCAAAAATACATTTATACACAAAGTCTCAGAAAGTGGAGTCATAACTCAAGTGAAACTAGCGCTTCCCTCCTGTTATCATATGAAGTGCTAGGTGACACCTAACCCCCACTCCCCATCCTGCACCGCTCTATAACTCTGATTGCTTTTGCTTTTTGTTGCTGACAGTTTACCCGCTTGGCTTCAGTGTTAGCTGAACAGTTATTTAAATATGACTTTAGAGGAAGCAAGTCTAAGCAGATAAGGTCTTTGATCAGTTTTGTACTGTGTGAAAGAATGCTTGCAAATGTTATGCATTCAAACACACTAAATTAATACTATCAAAATGTATTTATTATCAATGCAGTAATGAATACCATACTTAACATTTTGCTGTTCCCTCTTTGACACCGCTGGAGTCTTTTTGATGTAGTGGACAAATCACTTTGTGCCTGTTTTTTTAGAATGGTTCTTAAAACATAGTTCTTCTGTTTTTAACCTTGGATGATGTTAGGTTTACAGCAGTGGGGAGGTTGCATCCAGAATGGTACTGGCCATAACTTCAGCTTGTAACTTGGTTGCATTATTAAACCTACATCACTGCTAGTTCAAAAGGCAATACTCAGCACTGTGACTAGACATCGCTAAGAACGAGAGAACACAGCTCTATTCACTATGTGGGCAGAGTGCTGATTCTTTGTATTTGAATTCTCTGGTTGGGACGGCAGGGAACAAA
The DNA here is from genome assembly GCA_900302695.1 of Helostoma temminkii. Lineage (NCBI taxonomy): Eukaryota > Metazoa > Chordata > Actinopteri > Anabantiformes > Helostomatidae > Helostoma > Helostoma temminkii. Next base: position 33,469 of record OMLM01002465.1, read on the forward strand.
AAGGAACAGCAGGAAAATTAGCTGCATCCCTAGAGGCCCCCCGTGCTCTAGTGAACTTATGAGTTGAGATTTTTGTTTTTGATTTAAGCTGGTCAAAGATTATCATGAATTGCTTACGTGTGTTTTTTTTCTTGCAATGACAATGTTTACTTGCAGATTAGCAGATTGAAGTAACTGATCTGTATACATAAAATATCGCCTGTAGGGCTGTGACAGTCTTGAGCTGTAGCAAGAATTGTTTAGGGTTCCATCACACCATGGATTGCTGCATTTACTCATGCATAATTGCTGTCATCTACTACTGGGGATTTGGGTTTCTTGGATTGCGTAGTTTAAAAGCGCACTTGCCTTGCATTGAAGAGTGACCTATGTGTTTGTTACAATACTGGCACGGGCAAATTAAAGGCATTTTGCTTATGCTGCTGCTTTCCACTGTGGTCTGAAAACCTAAAGCTTTATCATTATCTTTTACTTTGTTGTGCTTCTTGTAACTGATGTCATTATTTTTCCTCTAAAGCCAGATTGATAAGGGACCCAGATATGATTTTGCAGGAGGTGAGAGGTGAGTGTATCGCCTCTGGTGTGTCTGTTATTGTTGCTTTTTGTAGGGAGCTGTTTAAGTGCCAGGATGATATAATACAAGATGTTATCAAAACACAATTTTACTCCTCACTCCTATCATTCACTAGTGTATGAAATGGATAGAATCTCTCTGGCATTTATTGTTAAAATGGATAGTGCTAGCTATAAGCGCCCTCAGATTACTTCTGTTAGTCAAAATATTCATGTTGAATAATTTTTATATTGAATCATTTTCATGTTGAAAAACCATGCAGATCATCGTTTTCGCCCTGGCTGAAAATTTGAACACAGAGCCTGTCTCTGGAACTAGTGGTTTTCACTGCGCTCCCCCCTCCCCTCGAGTTTGCTGATGTGTGCTTCCTATGCAGGTAGACCCTACTTGGACTTAAAGTGAAACGTCATAAGGCCAGGATACAGAGTCTGACAAACTGACATTATGCTGAAAACACAGCATATGGATGTAGTATCAGCCACACCCTTTTGTGCTTAACAGAAGCACACGTTTTAAAAAATACAATATATCACAGTATAACACAGTAGCAGGATAACAGACAGCTGAGTTTCCACTTAGTGTGCATCTCGGATGTAAACAAAATTGCATAACAATGTGATTTCTAACATAATCAAGCTCAATAAACCCATAAAAATAGATGTAAAGGTTTCATACCATGTCTCTAGTCAACCCGACAGTTCTGCTGTGAAACTAGCAGACAAGTCCTGCTTCCACAAACTGATCACTCAGATGTATGCGCACACACAAACGTACACATTAAAAAACAAGACAACACAGCTGAACCCACACACACAGATTCTGCCTGGCTCGCTCAATTGTGGACCCAGCAATGGCAGACACCGAGCACTCAACAGAGGCTGTGGAGGACAGTGATTGGTTAGAGCCAACTATGATGTCGTCCCCATGTTATGTCAGCGAGGGGAAAATCTGCACTGGACAGGTCTGGGGCTGGATTCTACCTAACAGGAAAATGCAGAAAAAGAAGGGGGTCCACTGCTGACCACTTGGTGTATGTCTAGATACACCCAAGAGCTATACAACTGTATAAAAATCACTAAAAATTTGATTTTGCATAATAGGAGACCTTTAATATTGATAGGCGCAGTTTAGGGAGCAAGATCTTCTTGATTAGCAAGTTTTGTAGCATTCTTATTTAATTTTATTTCATAATATGGACTGTAAAGGGCAATACCAGAACAGAGAGAGAGGGAGGGCTAGCCAGAGCAGTACGGACTACTCCCGAGCATCATGCAAGCGCTAGCGTATTATGTCGTATTGTAGCTTTAAGAGTGTAATTATGATAATGGGAGTGCTGGGGACTTACTTAGGACATTACTTGAACACTGAATACTAAATCGGTAAGATCAAAAAGTCAACCTCAGATTCATCTGGGTACCTGGCTGTGGGTGCTGTTTTTCAAGACATTCAGTGTATGCGCTCATTTCTTTATACAACCTTTCTTTATCATTGTTTTTCCCAGAACATTCAATCCTGCTGACTATGCGGAGCCAGCCCAGACAGAAGAAAACTATGGAGGGGGCAACACCTGGAACAACACAGGAAGTGTGGAGTTGGAGGAGGGAGCCAGTAAGTTAATTATTAAGAAAGGTTGCCTTCCATTGAGAGAATATAATCTATGAAAGATCTATTTACCACTCAATTTTGAACATCACGTTTGGTATCCCAAAGAAAGTCTTGGGTCAAGATGACATTAAGGTTCTCTTGTTAAAGGATATTCACAATTTGATCCTTGATGTAGAAGCTTTCTTCATTAAAACAATGCACATTATTCACAAATGCTCAGATCACACATATTGTATTATTCCCAGATCTATATGCCCAAATGTCTGTGTAACCAGGTGACTAAAAGATGATTATCCTCATTACATTGAACTTGAATCTTTTCATCTCTCCAGGGTTGGAATACTCTGCAGGAGAGGGAACAAATTACCCACCAAAGTTTGACTCTGCTCCTGGTAAACCTGTCTTCACTTCTCTTCTCTCTCACTTCAGTTCTTCATTCCTTAAAACCCTCTTTGAGTTAGGGTAATATTATTGAATTGTTTGTCATTGTCTCTAGGTGCCTGGAGGACTGCCACAGAGGAGTGGGGGACTGAGGACTGGAATGAGGATGTGAGTGTTTCTGGGCTTTAAATCTGAAGTTATCACAGATTTTTGTGCAGTTTCAGTGATGGGGACTGGCTCTGCTTTTAATCCCGGCTGTCTACTTTTGTCTTTGATTATAACATTTTCCATCTTCTGCACCTCTTTCCTCTGCAGCTTTCAGAGACAAAGATATTCACAGCTTCCAGTGTGACGTCCGTGCCTCTGCCTCAAGAGAATGTTACCATCACCAAAGGACAGAGGTCTGTCATTTATGGACTTTATTAGCTTGACTCATTTTATCTGTTAAATTACTTTCCATGATGTGATTGAAATGAAAGAAATACATTTGCTTGGTTTCATTGTTCATTTGTTCAGATCAAGGTTTTATCATTTGAGTCACTATTAGTGTCATATTGTTTTATCAATGTCAATCTGGCATTTAATTGATACATTTTGATTTAGGTGAGTGGTGATTAATACATTTGTTGGTCATCATAAATTAATAAATGACAAGCAAGCAAACTTGTGACTTTATCACTCAGTTGATCATTTTAAATTGCTTACAACTGAAAATTTTTATTAAATGGATCAGTCAGTGAACAAAAAATTAAACATAATGATTATTAATGTTTTGTCCTCCTATAGGATTGATCTTGCAGTGCTCCTGGGGAAAACCCCCCCATCCTCCTCCTCAGAGACAGAAAATCCCCCCATGGAGGCCACCCAGCCCCCATCCTTGTCCCAATCACTTGTTTTCAACAACTCCAAACAAGGAGTACCACTCTCCCAAACATCCTCCAGCATACCTTACACCCAGCACAGTATGGTAAGACTGTTTGGAAAAACACACTAAATCAATTTTTGACTTTGTGGATATACACTGTGCCTCTTTTTCTTTGCTTAATGATGAAAAATTATGTTTTAACCTTCACATCTACACCGCTTCCCTAACCACACAGGAAAACAAGGTTTTTGGCAGTGTGTCATAATTATGCCAGTGTAGCAATACTTGCATTATGTGATAATGTGTGTCATGATCTACATACATTGCAGGTCAACATGCTGAGCAAGGGTTTTGGGGATGTAGGGGACCCTAAAGGAGGTAGCACAGGCACCACTGGTTCTCAGTTCCTGGAACAGTACAAAACAGCCCAGGCTCTGGCCCAGCTGGCAGCCCAGCACTCCCAAACTGGACCTCCCAACGCAGCCCCTTCCTCTTGGGATACCAGTGCCACCTCATTGGGACAATATGGTGAGACGACACCCTACTTTAAGTAGTTAGTTCCTCTTTTTTGGGGGTCTAAAAACACAATAAAAATCATCTAATCATAATGAGTTACTAACTTAAACAAATTACATTTATTATTATTTATTTAACATAAATGAAGCCAAAAAAGAATGTGGGCAATACTAAGTACCCCCATAACCCAGTAGCCTGTAGATCCACCTTTAGCAGCATAACAAAAGCTAGCAAACATAGCTTAGGTTTAAGGTTTCTAGGCAGGCATTTCATTTGGGTTGAGACCAATGCTGTTTTTAGTTTTGGCCAAACATGGCACTGGGCATTAAGGCCAAATGTTTTTTGTTCTCATCTGTATGTAGAAGATTGTTCAGGAAGTCCAGAAGCTGTTTTTTTTAGAGACGGTTTTGCACACCTCACCATACCAACAATTGCTACACTTGCTACAATTGCTTTTAGATTTCCTTCTTGCCGTTGTTAACGCACATCTGAATGCTCCAGACCAGCAAACTGCAAACACTTTTTAGAGGTCTACACACCTGCTCATGATCAATTAATCAATCAAGGGCTGATGATTAACAACCTGGTGACTATACACAGCCAGCTTTGATTTGATTTGCGTTGGTTGTGCACGTCATCCAAAGTTAACAAAAAGCATTTGCACGTTGCAATCCCTTGTAAATCCAGCTTGGGCAGTACTTGGTTTTCTTCATGCAATAAGCCATGCAAACAGTAACATTGCTATGATTTCCTCGTCAGGTGACTCCACATCTTTTTTTCTTGTCTTCTGCTAAGAATATAAGTTAACAAAGAAGAGACCTTATTTTCAGCCTTGGAGGATTAGGCTGTTGTCTGCCCCCATGTGGCTGACCTTTTTAGACACTCCAGGCAGACATAAACTATGCGAGGAAGTATGTGAACAATACGCAGCCATAACCTAAGTACATACGTCAGTCTAAAGCAGCAGGTGTACCTCTTAAATCTTCAGGAAGTAGTAAGGGATTTACTTATTACCCACTTTTTTTATTTTTTTATTTCTTTTTTGCTTCATTTTTGTGAAATAAATAATGACACTGTTAAGTTATGTTGTTGTTCATTTATGGTTGTATTTGCCTAATTGTAAGACTTTTTTTTTTTTTTTTTGGGACACAAAAAATCATAAAATTAAAAAAAAGACCCTACTATAAGTTCATCTGTTTAAACTCCTTGAAAGTGCCACTGTGCATAAATGTGTACAGTCTATTTTATGTTTGATACAGGTATTTTTTAGGCAATGTAGCACTGACTGAAAAGCTCACAGGATTGTGTATCCTAAATGTCTGCACTCATTCATATTGCAGAAATGAAGACTCAGCCAGAGTCTGCAGTCCACACACCCTTTACGAAGAGGCAACCCTACCAGGCTGCTTCCTCAACCTCGTCCATGTTGGATGTTTTCCTGCAGGACAAAGGCCTGCCTCCTTCCTCAGTCTCTTCATCTTCTTCCTTACCCCAACAAACAACGTCCTCACCCCACGTGGCACCTTCGTCTGCTTCTTCTCTTTCCAAAATGGCAGGAGTTTCTCCTCTAGGTCAGCAAGTTTCTCCAAGTTCTTCAGATGCTCATGGTTCAAGTCCACTGCCTTTGCAGCAACACAAACTCAAACAACAGAAGAAGAGGACTTCCATTACAACAAAGGTAAAATTTCACAAAAGTCTTTTGGGAAAGCACTAGGCGGTTCTTGCATATGCATTTTTAAGACTTTTTGAAAGCATAAATATTGTAGACCCAGATTTAAAATGACTTTTAAACCTCCTGAAAAAATCTGCTTTGTTTGTACGTATTGCTCTGCAATGGCATGTAGTACATCCTGACATTAGTTGTTTTGCATTTTGTGTTGTGGTGGGACCAAAGAAACAAGTACAAGTACCTTGACCAGTATTTGGGTCAGCTCTCAAAATGTCTTTGATCATTCTCAGATTCCAGCACTGGCAGTGGAGATGCCTGGCTCAGCAGACATCTCGGGCCTCAATCTTCAGTTTGGAGCTCTGCAGTTTGGGTCAGAACCAGTTCTACCAGAGTACGAGTCCACCCCAAGCACCACAACACCAGCCAACCAGGTTCAGAATAGTCTCTACACTAGCTCCAGCAGGTTGGTACATCCAGAAATGTTACTTTACAAAGTAACAAGTTGAATGTGAACGTAAAAAGAACACATATCCTAAACACTTCCTTGATCAAACATAACTGTTCAGCTGATGGTGACACATTCATGTGGGGGGGGGGAAGAACTCATTGCCTAAACAGTCATAGGTTTTCCATTTACATATTTCTTGTGCATCATTATAAAGTAGAGGATTGTTTAAGCCAGAAACACGGATTGTTCTCCAACAATACAGTCAAACCTTATCATACCATTTCAATTTGCAGTGAGTCGACTCCAGCTCTCTCCAACTCCAACCAGATGGATCTGTACGATCAGAGAGCATCTCAGCCACGGCGCTACCCTCCTTCAGTCTCTTCTTCTCCTCAAAAGGATATGCAGTCTAAGGTAAGGCCAAAAAAACATTTAATATAGCTTTCTTTTGTGTAGTGCTCAGAGGAGAAGCCAGTGTAGACAACTTACTTCATCTTAACCTCCCTATTGTGTCCCATCAGGCATTTCAGCTTTCTTCTGCACTAGGACAGATGAGCAAAGCAGTCAAAAAAGCAAGACATTGCTGTATACTATTTCATTTTCTGCTCCACACATTTATAGCAAGCCAGATGCTAGGGTTGTGGCTTTATGCCAAACCTTTTTATCTGAAGGACTACAAAGTTGACTAGTTTGGAGTGAAATGCTATGCTAATGCCAGTTCTGTTTTACTCTTGCACTAAATGTTCTGTCTAAGTCATTGCTGTCCTGGTTGAAATGCTCTACATATCAAATAAGCTTCTTGGTGACTGTCTTTAAGAGTTTACCAATTTACCTGTTTCCCTAGAAACCTATGTGCTCACCTTCATTATTGGTTTTACAGAACAGCTTCAGTTCAATACAAGCAACACAGTCTGTTGAAGGTAAGCAGCTATTTACAAATGTGTCAGTTTAGGATTGAAATTGTCAAAGACCTTTGACGCACACACTTTTTTCCTCTGATCACTCTCTCCCCAGCTGCAGCAGGCTCTGCAGTGTCAGTAAAGTCAGCCTCAGATTCAGTTACACCGGCATCTGTCTCCAGCTTGGGCACTTTGACAGACAGTGGCTCAGGACCTGCTTCTTTGTTGACAACATCCAATCAGACATCCCTTAGCGCTCTGGGGCATGGTGAAGACCTGCCTCCAAGTACTATCCCCCCTCCTCCACACAACAAGTGAGTTGCAGCTAAAATTGCATATTGTCTGATAATGATTTGAATTTAAGTTTATGGTAAATATCTGGCTATGATCTCTGTATCAGTAAAGGAGAAGATGTGGTGATGGAGTGTTCTCTGAACCTTCCTGTCATTTTTACAGCTCTCATCCATCACAACAGAACAGTCTTGCTCCATCTTCAGTCCGGACATCGAGCTCAGGCTTATTGGTGAGCTTTTATGTCTCTCTAGATTTGGCCATGTCATGCAGCATCATGCAACAGCAGATTAAGTTTGTGTTTTTTTTTTGTTTTTTTTTAACCAGACAGAAAGCACTGTTATGTTACATGCTTATAGTGGAGACTATAACGGTCTGTCTTTGAGCCTTCGCAGAGTTGCATTTCCTGTTATGGCAGAGGACACATTAGTTGTCTATTCACTTTAATGGAAAAGTAATTTAATCAGTCGTTTCTCCTTCCTCTCCTTCAGCATCCCAGCGTTGATGGTGATTCAAGTCTGCACTCCTCCTCCTTCCCTTCCTCCGTCTCAGCTGTGCCCTCTTCATCAGTACCCTCCTCTTCATCCTCTGTGGCTGCTGCTGCGCAGGTGTCCTTAGGGGCCCCTCAGGTCTCTTCAGTGGGCTCTGCTACAGTTTCAGCTTCTTCTGGTCTCGGCCCCGTCAGCAGCCTTGCCATGGGCCTTAACACTGCCTCCATGGGTGCCCCAGCTGCAGCAGTTCCTGCAGTTTCAGTCTCCACAACAGCTGTATCCAATCCCTCTTCAGCTACTTCCTCATCCACACGCAGCTCTGCAGCATCCTCAGGTTAGCCACAGCCACAATCAAATGTTGGTGAGAAACACCCACTCAGTTTTGCATTCCAAATCATACAAAACAGAAATTACTGAACAAAATCAGAACTGTCATTTTTGCCATTGTCTTTCTTGCATACTTAGTTTGCCTGGTCAGTATACAGAGTTAACTTGTGTTATGGCTGTGCCATGCTGAGTAACTGGCACGTAACTGTGGATAGGCAATTTTTTTCGAAAGTTTGAGTAGTCATTAAAGTAAAGAGCCTATATTATAGCCCTTTTAGGGGTTAATAAACAGGTCCCTGATGTCTCCAGAATGTGTTTGTAAGATTTCACGCTACAAAAGCGTACAGATCCTTGTTTCTGCTCTGGCTGAAATTTTGCACTTGTCTCAGGAACAGCTGGTTTTCAGCAGAGTCCCCCTAGCTGTATGCTGCATATAGACTGACCCACTTGAGAGTACGGAAGCGTCATAAGGACGGGGTGCAGAATCCATCTGCAGACTGCCAAAAAGTATTGCTTTCAGTGCGACACATAACAGCTTTTCCTTGTCCAGGGCACAGACACAGCAGCAGAATAATTGCGAGTTTACATAACCATGCCATGCTGGTCTTACATAAACATGCAATTTTAACAAAATACAGCCTAATAAACCTATAAAAGTAGCTACAGCTTTGCACAGTGTTTCTAGGACATCCTGAATGTTCTGCTTTGAAACTATCTGATAATTTCTCCTGATTCTGAGAATGAGAGAAGCTAAAAAGCCACACTACAATGTGCACAAACATATACAGATGGTCAGATTGTAATAAACCTGTTAAAATGGTAACACTTACGGCTTCAAACTTTGAACTAGATCCAGGTTTAGGTCACAGCCAGAATCAGTCCAATTTTGAGTTGCAGTCTTGAAGTTAATCCAGCAGTGATGTACAGTCCTAACATGAAAACATTATATACATACCTGTCCACAAAAAAACATAAATCCACTGTTTTCCTTACATCCTGAGATGATGCAATAACAAGATTCGTTTATAATTTTACTACAGCACTAAATACAGACAGTCATGGCATGACTGGATTAACTATGATTTCTTATTTAGCTCTCAGTGAAAATTGAATAGCATTTTAGCTTGAAGTGTCCCTCTTTGTTATATAATGTTTTGTTCTCTCTACACTCATCGTTATAAGAAGGTATAAAGTGGCGCTTTTCTGTGTTTATAATGATCTAACATACTTCATTTGTCCTTCATTTTGATATGACCTATATACACTGCTCAAAAAAAATAAAGGGAACGCATAATCATTCCAATCTAAGTCCAAGACCATCACACTTCTAGGATATCAACCTGTCCAGTTAGGAAGAAACACTGATTGTGAATCAATTTTACCTGCTATTGTGTAAATGGAACAGACAAAAGGTGGAAACTAGTGGCAATTAGCAAGACAACCCCTATAAAGGAATGGTTCTGCAGGTGGTGGCCACAGACTATTTCCCTGTCCTCATCCTTTCTGGATGATTTTTGGTCACTTTTGCATTTTGCCAGTGTCCTCACCACTAAAGGTGGCATGAGGTGGTGTCTGCAACCCACAGAAGTTGCTCAGGTAGTGCAGCTCATCCAGGATGGCACATCAATGTGCTCTGTGGCAAGAAGGTTTTCTGTGTCTCCCAGCAGGAGGAGCACTGCCAGAGCCCTACAAAATTCAGCAGGCCACTAATGTGCATGTTTCTGCTCAAACTGTCAGAAACAGACTCCATGAGAGTGGCATGATGGCCCGATGCCACAAGTGGGGCCTGTGCTCACAGCCCAACACGGTGCAGGCTGATTGGCATTTGCCAGAGAACACCAGGATTGACAGATTCACCATTGGCAGCCTGTGGTCTTCAGGGATGAGAGCAGGTTCACATTGACCACATGTGAACGAGCACTATGTAATGAATAAAGAATTTCAACTTGAAGATTTAATTCCAGATCTACGATGTGTTGTTCAAGTCTTCCCTTTATTTTTATTTTTTTGAGCAGTGTATTTAACCAAATGGTAAATGACTGACTCTGATATCTCCATTTTTCTATTAGATTTATGCAAATGTATGTCAGTATCATTGATTGTGGTCAGGTAGCAGGATTTTTCTGGAAAGTTTCATGTTCCTGTATTTTATGTAGTTATTGCAGGTTGTTGTACAAGTTTATGATGTTATCTCACAATAATGCAGTTACACCAATCACTGGAAAACTTTGTTTTTTTACAGTGAAAAATGTCTTTGTGATGGAACAGAGAACATACTTTGACCATTCTTGATAAGGGCACAATGTTTTAGTCAGAACCAGATCAGCTGATTTCCATTTCCTCATTATTATTGGCAGGGTGTTCATGGGTCTGACTCATTTTGAACTGTTTGCTTTTCTGATGCCACTTTCATGTGCTTGTAGTTTTCTTCACTGCTCCCTCTGCTGGTGTAGTCACTTAGTGTAGTACAGTCTTGAGACTCTAAGATTTAGTGACTATTTGTGCAGTTCTATGCTGTAGTTTGTAGTGATTGTACACTGGCGAGTATGTCTAAATACTGCATTGTTATATTTCACTGTTATAGATTTTGTTGTTGTGGCTTATTGAAAAATGTATGTCTTCATATTTTACAACAGGGAAAGCTCCTCCAAACCTACCACCTGGAGTGCCCCCTCTACTGCCCAACCCATACATCATGGCCCCAAGTCTACTGCATGCCTACCCTGTGAGTTCATAACAGTTTCTTAACCTCAAATGTACTTACCTGATTCTGCTTATGTTGCACTATTGATATGGTTAGTAACACAATTTTCTAACACATTCCTTGCTTTGCTCAGCCTCAGGTGTACGGCTATGATGACCTACAGATGCTGCAGACAAGAATACCGCTGGTGAGCGCCGAACTGCTGCAACAAAAACATTATGCACAACTGTGTTATGTACAAGAAATACGTCATGACCTATTTTATGAAAACATTTCTCTCCTCAGGATTATTACAGCATTCCCTTTGCTACGCCCACAACAGCACTGACTGGCCGAGAGGGTAGCCTGACAAGCAACCCCTATTCTGGTGAGCCTTCTGCAAACAGTTTTATTTAGCAGTTAGCTGCACAGTAGAGATGGATTATGTGGTTACTTGAGAAATTGCATCCTGTTAGCTAGGTTCGTTCCCACAATGATTGTTATTGTCCTTTTGTTTGCATGGGATGTAGTGATTGCAGCCTTTAACCTTCCAGATATTTAAGAAATTTCCCTCTCTCTCCTTTCTCGTGCAGGTGACTTATCAAAGTTTGGTCGAGGTGATGCCTCATCCCCAGCTCCAGCCACCACATTAGCTCAGACACAACAGAACCAGACCCAGACACATCACACAACACAGCAGCCCTTTCTTAACCCGGCACTGCCGCCTGGCTACAGCTACACAAGCCTCCCATACTACACTGGCATGCCAGGCCTGCCCAATACTTTCCAGTACGGACCTGCTGTGTTTCCGGTGAGAAACCTTTTCACAAGTTTGGTAACTAGTTAAATTTCCAACTTGAGTTGGGTCTTGCGTTTTTAATAATTTTTACATTGGGATGTTTTACTGCTTTAAGACATGATCAAATTTAGATGCCGGGTTTTGTTTCCATCCAGGTCGCTCCTACCTCGTCAAAGCAGCACGGTGTGAATGTCGGCGTCAATGCATCTGCCACACCCTTCCAGCAGGCTAGTGGCTATGGTTCCCATGGATACAGCACTGGTGAGGGAATACACAATATTGAAACGGCATGTTTAGAGGGATCATGCAGGTCCTGCTCTATATTTGCATACCAATAACTCTGTGCTCACAGTGAGCTCATTGATTTGTCATTGGTGTGGAGTGCTTATTTCATTTGAGCTCTGCAACATCTGCAAGCATCAACGTGATGCTTGTGTGAAGGCATTTGCTATGCTTGTGTCAAGATGGTTATTAATGGTTCATGAAATACTCTCGTCTGGTGATTCTCAGTTGAATTGTTCTACATTTGAGAAAATGTTAGCTGTCCATTGCAATTGCGTCTGCACCTTTGTACAGTTTTCATGACCTGTACACACAAGGGAAATGCCTCAGCAATTCAACTGTATTTATACTGACCACAACGTCTGTCAGTGTAATTTAAACCAAAGGGAAGTGGGTGTTGTACAGAGGCACCTGGCTAACAGAAGGATCGGATTATCAGTCTCTTGCTGTCTTCCATGCTTGCTTTGCTCATTTCATAACTTCACCATCCACCCCATCTCCTTCACACACATTCATCATAAACACATGAACAAATGGTGTACCCCTCATCCTCCCATATTTCCTTATACACTTCCCTTATAGCCCTTATTCTTTCAGCAGTTCGGCAACTCTATACTTTTCAGATATGCTGTGTCTTATTTTCATACTTTAATTGATCGCTCAATAGCCACCCTCGGTCACATCATGTGCAAACACCTATTTGTTGTAAGCTGCACCATCTGCTGCTTTCTGCTGTACCTACTGAAGCTCTTCACCCTCCTTGTCCCACACACACACCCTGCCTGCCCCCTCACTTCTCCCACCCTGTCCCGTCAGACTTGGGTCAAATAGTACTTGCAAATGATGGTTAGTATTGATTCTGACCCACTTGTTGTACTGGATGAGCAGGCTTTGCCACACAGGACAACCCAGTTGGTGTCAAAGTTCAGAGATTTTGGCTGTTAGAATATGTTTCCTACAGAACTCGGCACTATCTGTGTTGTCACTGTTTGGTAAAACCTGTCCATGTGGCACACAGTTTCAAATAGACGCTATGAATTATTTGCAAATACTATCTGAGGCAGGTCTGCCTCCCCCTGCCTGGTGTGTCTAATGCTGTGGGCTGCGGCTGTGTGTCTGACTGTTGCAGGCTATGAGGATGTGGGCCAGGCTTCAGGGAGTGGGGATTTCTGTAAGGGCGGATACGGCACTGCCGTGGCCGCTGCCGCTTCTGCACAAAACAAGCCAGCCAGCTCTGTCACCGGGCCTGGAGTCGGTGAGTGCCGCCACATGCCAAATTAAAACAAAAAGAAAAAACCCTGTCCTTCCTCCTTGTGTCACCAACCATCGTTCTCCCCTTCTCTCCTCTCGTTCCTTTGCCTCATCGTTGATGAGCTGCGCCTGTGGGAAGACCTGCCTCACTACATAAGCTTTTAGACAGTCCAGTGCAGCCTACCTCTATTAGAAGCCTTGTCTGCCATTCTGTCTCTTACCTGTTCTCTTCCAGGGTAACTCATCATCAGTTCAATCTGTTTTTATATTTTTAGGCAGTTTTGTTGCTTAATGAACAGGTTTTAAGAAAAACAATGTGCTGATGAGGAGTCACTCTGGTTGACGCTGTCCCATTTTCCCTGTACTGCTTGCTCGTCACTCATGTCGCCGGTTGCTGGTGTGTTTGTCTCCAGAGTCTCAGAGAGAGAGGTCAACAGTGATTTACAGCATTGTGCATGAATCAGAGGGACTCATCAAAGTGGCTGCACTTAACTCACATTGTACCATGAAAATATATTTTCCTTGCAAAGATGTGCTTTAGGGTTTGACCATCAGTATTCCTGCTCTGAGTTTTGTATTGTGACATTTTCATGAGAAATTTTATGAGAAGCAGCTCTTTACAATCATCTTTATCGTCTTTAGACACAGTCTTCATTGTTTTCTTTCATAGTGTGTTTAGTTTTTCTCTGAAATCTTCAGTGCTGCAGATGTTTCACTTGTGATTTATGGAGCAGAAAACGTCAGACATGCTCTGTTAAAGCTGTATGATGTTGCTCATCAGCTGATTAATTTGCATTGACCTTGCCAATTTTTCTTGCCAGTTTTAGACAGATGCTGTCAAAACAGCTCATCATAAAGTTAAACAAAGACAAAAGAAACAATTTTGATAATTCACTTCTTTCAAATGTGTTGGTTTTCTTAATCTCAGAGCTATCTGAATACCAGTGTACATTTGGCCTGTTGATCGGTTAAAACAAGCATTTTACTCCACATATGCTTTTTATATACCAAATTATTGTTTTAGGAAAATCATGATGTAATGCAATCCTACCTTTATGTGAAGGAGGAACTCAATCAGATATGGAGATCTGCTCTAAAGCTACAGTAGAAATCATAATAGACCAGTTACTGCAGTTGATCTGTGTTCAGTCATAATTTGTGCAGTGTAGGACACATTTTACTTAAATCTTTTAAGAGCAGTAACATTTTGTCATGAAAATGTCACTCGAAGTCTTGAAAGTATGAATATTTTGTGCATAGTGTCCGTCATGTTCTGCACACAAGTTGAATCTGTTCTGCGTCTCCATGGCAATACAGGGGATGTTTAGGTGACAGAACAACCTGAGCTGTAACAACCAAATACAGACAGACTTGAACCACTGTGGCTGACTGGATACACCATCTTTCTCATCCCTCTTCTGGTTTATCTCATCCCTCTACATTCACTCATTCTCTCTTTACTGTCCTCATTAAAGGGAAATTCTACTGGAATCATCTATGAATTTATGCTGAAATAGATTTTGTCCTGTGCAATTTAGCTGTATAGCTAATTCTGGGCAGTTGTCGGCTTGTCCACTGTTCCTTTTAAACAAGCTAATAGGGGGGAACAAAGCAAATACCTGAAATTTCCCAGGGTTACAAGTGCTTAAATTGATTTCTCAGTTAAATTGTTATATACAGTTTACAAATGTCTATAGAAATATAGATTTTGCATTTTGATACACCATCTGGCAATTATACCTATAAGAATGTGAATATTATCATGTCGCTGGTGGTAATGCTATGTTTTGTGAGTGATCTCCAAGTCCCCTTTTTATGTTCATTTGACTAGTTTTTGGACTAAGTTTGTTCTTGTTTGCACTGTTTCTGCAGGAGTCTCTGTGACGTCTAGCAACACGGGGGTACCAGATATTTCAGGGTCTGTTTACACAAAGACACAGGTAATTGTTGTGTTTACTTAAATAGTTTGATGCTTTTCTGCCAAGAAATGTCCTTTTTCTTCTATTCATATGGTAAAAATTTATTATTATTATTTATTATTATGTTTAATGTTAGCCTGAGACTGATCAATACAGTTTACATGAAGTAAAAATGTTTTTTCTTACTTTACCCTGCAGTCATTTGAGAAACAGGGTTTCCATGCGGGCACACCGGCAGCTTCGTTCAGTCTGCCCTCAGCGTTAGGGAGCGGGGGACCCATCAACCCTCCAGCTGCCGCTGGCTACGCCCCTGCTCCATTCATGCACATCCTGGCACCCCACCAACAACCCCACTCACAGATACTGCACCACCACCTGCAGCAGGATGGACAGGTAGCACACATTTTTATCAGTCTTTAGGTGCAGGAAACCTTCACATCTGTGAGGTTAAGTTTTTTAATTTCTGTTTTGTCTTCATGCTGTTGTCGTGGCCCGTTTGGTTAAACCAAACTTTGGTGTATATGTACATGACTGTGTACACATTGTACACACAAGGGTGTGCAATGTATATAAAGATGAATCGGTGTATACACGTTTGTCTTGTCTCTAAACTGCACAGAATTTGAGTGAACACATGGCTCGAAGTGACAACTCACAGATGACCTCTATCCTCTCTCGGCAGAGCGGCACTGGACAGCGCAGCCAGAACGCCTCCATTCAGCAGAAGTCTCAGATCAACAAGTCTGGATACAACAGCTACAACTGGGGGGCAAACTAACACCTGCTGTCGGAGCCCCCGACACTTCTGACAAAAGCTAGGAGGGGGCTCATCACTCCTTCCTCAAATCTCCACAAATAAACTCCCTGTTCCTTCTGCAGCGATTTCCCTCCCCAGTCTCTTGGCCCAGCACTCCTGCTGCTCTGACTGTGGTCAGAGGAGGTGCTGTGCCGAGAGAACGAGCACTGTAATGATGCGTGGATGGTGGGAGGGAGGGACAGGAGGGGCGTGGAAGAGAGCAGAGATTGGAGCTAAATGGTTATAGAAATACACCGTCAAGAGGTGACATATTGAGTGTTGGGAATCTGTATTATGTTAATCACCCCACCCCACC
>OMLM01002466.1:6886-27492 GCA_900302695.1 Helostoma temminkii
CACAAATCCCTTAAAATACACACACACACACACACACACACACACACACACACACACACACACACACACACACACATCTACTGGGCGTTAATGCACACGTTTTTTTAATCAACCTGGGATGAGTTGTTTTGCCTCCACTGGAATGTGATGTTCTTCCATGAAAACACAGAAGTCCATAAAACTATCACCTACTCATTAAAGACAGGAAAATAACAAACCCCCTTAGCACTGAAGCCAATAAAAGCAAAGGTTGGTGCTGATTTAACAGTGCAGGCGAAGGTGCTTATCTCACAGAATCAAACAATTATCTGTGGAATAAGAGACTACAAGATGACAAATCGCATGTTATATACATTTACACTTAAAAATACATGTTCAACAACAATGTTTCTCAGCATACTGTAAATACTGGGTTTACTTTTGTTTCACTCATATGAAATCAAGGAGGATTTAGAGGAACAGAGACAGGGTATAAGGTTGCAAGTACAAGTGGGGAGCGATAAAAGAAGTACAGACATGTGTTGTGGCTGAGATTAGTTACAAGTGACATTACGAACCTTTTAAGTGGAAAGGGCAAGAACAAAGGAATTAAATGAAAGGGCAAGACTCTGAAGAGAAGCAAAATAGAGCATGACTGAGAAGCATTTAGAAGCATTTAGTAGAGATTAATAGGTTAGAGAAAGGCTGAAGTAAATGGTGTGTGTGTGTGTTTTATGTCACCTTTAAAGATAGGGCATATTTTCCAAACTGTAGCTGCCCCTTCCCTGTTGTACTGGCCCAAGGCAAGTTCCATGTAGAACAATGGCATACCCGCAATGGCCAAGAAAAGAATGTAGGGAATCAAAAAGGCACCTGTGAAGAAAGTAATTAATTTATTTGGCATTTTATATTTAAAGTATTTTTCAGCAAATTGTTTGATAGTGTGAACATTTTTATTAGAGTAAAAAATATGCTGTAGGAGAATTGGTGCTCAATATGGAAATAAGTGCTAGACAAAACAAAAGACCAAAACAGACAAGAAAAATGAGTGGTGTTGACGGGTTTGACATTCTTGGAAAACAACACACCATAAAATACAAGTAAGAATGCTCACGGCTATATTCGTGCTGTGCCCTATCCACCAACAAGAAAATGACCTCTCATAATTGAATTGTTATTGACACTGTCCATCACAAATGACACATTATCTACGGTAATGAATACATTTTGCTGAGGGCCAAGATGACTGGCAGCTCAGTGGTGGGGCTGACCCTTTGAGCCACTGAGCACAACATGTTGATTTTTGCCACGTGAATGGACACGCAGGCAAACAGGACAGAGCACAACTTCTAGTGAGCACTCTGTTGTCATGAGCACTGAAGGTAAAACAACACTGTTTAAAACAATCCTTTGTTGATTCAACCACACGCACACTGTACTTTTATTGCTCTCACCACAGGGTAGCTTCAGTGTTCAACTGTTTTGAATACATTGCAAGTTGGCAATTTGTCACTGTATTCAGACTTAGTAACACTGAGCTCAGACACATATTCTCAAGATTTTAATTGGTTCAGTCAAAATGGCTTTTTATTATTAAAGGATTTAAAGAACCGGAAGTAGCATTATAGTAATTTCAAAGCAAAGACATTTGTTTTTGAAATTATTAAAGGAAAAAACAATCATACTGAGTAGCCATTCATCATTCATCATACTTACTACAGTGCACCTTTTCTACAGTTTTAATAGCATAATAGTAAACTACAGTTTATACTAATCTGGACAATTGTTCCTGTGTTTGTTTACAGATTCATTTTCCTTTGTGTTTTAAAGTGAGTTTTCAATACATTCCGACAAAAGAATCATAACAATGCAATGGGATAATGGCATTTCCCATTAATTATCTGACAATCTTACATTGCACAGTGAAGGTGTAGATGTTGTACACATCATATTTTCCAATATGCATGCCTTGATGAAAGGAGGTAATCTGTTTCCTTGACCATATAAACTAAACGTGCTCTCTATCCATACACCCTAATCCAACTATTAAAAAGCCATTTAAGCAAGTTTAAAGAAACTAACTAAAGCTCTAACACTCTAACAGCGCTGACGTATGTACTTTGTTAGACGCATTCTGGTAACATATTAATGTAAAATAGAAACGCGTCAGCACCTGACCACTAAAGGAGAGAAGACACATGATTTCAGAAAGAAAATATTATAACTTTGCTGTGGGAATTTGGGCCTACTGTAAATGTCAGTATACTTGCGCAACCCATTATGAGCACCTGAACCTGGCGGCGCCCCACAAGTTGTCTTACTTCTTCAAAGTAATAAGTGTAAACGTATTAACTGATCGTAAATACATTTTACTCACCTCCTCCATTTTTGTAGCACAAGTACGGAAATCTCCAAACATTGGCCAAGTCCACCGCGAAGCCAATGACCGACAGTAGAAAGTCTATTTTCTTGCCCCAAGTTTCTCGCTCGTCCTCGGAGGTGGATCCGGGAGGACCTGTGCGGCGGCCAGGGGTGGGAACGATGGAAGAACTGGTGTACTGGACGCCATTCTGATCCTTCACCAGTATCAGCTCTACCTCTTTTTTCTCCACATTGCACTGTTTCAGCGGGGCCACCGACGAGAGCTTGTGTTCCGGCATTACCTGGATATTCATCTCCTCTGCAGTGCGTACGAAGCCCACGCTGGCTCTTAACGGCCCCTGTGGGTTCTAGCGGAGCTGGTGGTCGGTACACTTGGATAAGGACGGCAATTCGATCCAAACGAATAAGCCACTGTTCTCCACCGAAACTACAGCACACAACTCAGCATACATGGGCTGGAGAGGAGGGAAGAGAAACAAAGAGTTTGGCGAGGTTTGGTGTTTGTGCGTAAAAGTTTCAATATAATTACGCACAACGATAAACACATTTTAGAACAGCAAGGGGAGAATAGATGAGATTATTCCTCCTATAACAGACAAACATAATGTCTGTGTCGTTCTAATACCAGTACAGCACTGAAATAAAGCAGTGTATCTGTAGTAACTGATGCACAGCAATAGCAGGTGTCAAGTGAAAGACACTTCAGAGCAAATTCCTCTCTACGTCAC
Source organism: Helostoma temminkii (assembly GCA_900302695.1). Classification (NCBI taxonomy): domain Eukaryota; kingdom Metazoa; phylum Chordata; class Actinopteri; order Anabantiformes; family Helostomatidae; genus Helostoma; species Helostoma temminkii. Next base: position 9,976 of record OMLM01002466.1, read on the forward strand.
CGCGCGCACTGAGCGCTTTGTGCAAGTCAGTTAAACAATTACCTAAAACATTACTTATAAGGACAATGTTAGCGGATATTTGAATATGTCACACAATTGCTAAACACTACAGCTGAAAGGCTTCACTCCGTACTTGGTAAAGTTAGGGACCCTTCTCCATGACCCGATGCTGCTGTTGTCCAGATGCATCTGAGGGAAGACTGCCCATTCTGAAGGAACTATAAGACTCGCCTTCTCCAGCAGAGACGATATAAAATGTGAGCTTTTAAATTGGTTTCCTCTCTCTCGTCCACGTGATATTTTATAATTGAACACTTTCTCTCCAGTTTGATGTCGACTTGGCATGAATGTTTTTTGTCTGGGATCAAGTTCCCATAAACTTGTGCATCTGCTTCTGACTTGACAGTGCAACAGACCCGAAAACACAGTAGTTTAAAGAGTAATGTATGAAGAGCCGTACATGATGTGGCGACTTACATTTTCTATAGCCTTAAATTATCAGAATATATTTAAGTTTCTTAAAAGTTTCTTTGTGCGCATTTTTTAAATATGATTTAGTTTTTTCCTTGTTAAGAGTAGGTAAAAAGACAGACCTTGTCTTTGCGTCTCTGATTGGTGTTTGGATTCAACATTTTACAGGAGACATACGACTACTTTACCTGCAGCTTCACATTAGTGCTTGAATGTCACACAACAAAGTTTTTTTTAAATCTTTTAATTTGTACTTTATCTGTTTCTTTCTGTACTAAACAGATTGAATTACAGTTTTCTAAGAAGCAGTAAAAGCATTGTGTTCCATGTGTAATCCAATTCTACAGCAGCTTTTGCCAGGGGCAATGATTTCTATTAGATATGGTTGATCAGTTCATCTCATTAAAGTCAATGAATGTCCCTTTTGTTATCCAGTGCTTGTTTTTATAAAAACCTAATAGGACTGGTTTTGGGTGTTTTCTTCATGATGATTGAATAACTGCAATGACGGTAAAACAAAGTACCAGGTAACAAGGGAGGGTAATATGTTATTATTGTGATTTTCTCATGAATTTGTTATATTCTTTTACATATTGTTGTTGTTCAAATTTCAAGGCATGAGAAGTAATTTAATGGAAGCTGCCATTGCAAGCAATGGACAATGACAAGTCCACAATACCATGAAGACTGAAGTGTCCAGGACTATTCTGTAGGGGAAGTGATATCATCCTTTCACCTTTTTCCTTGGATGCCTTCTTCTGACTGTCAACATTTCTGAAGACCTCACCTCGCTCTTTCTTAAGGTTTTGGACTCTTTCATGTTGATATTAAGATGACAAGCTAATGAAACAAGACACAGGCTCTCCACAGACTTAACCTGGGCATTTGGTTGGGTCATAGTATCTGGACTTCAGTTCCTTTCTGTCCTTTTGGATGCTCTGCTCTTTTTTTATCATAATGTGCTAAAGCCATCCATATAAATAATAAACCACATAAACACGTACCCGATCAAATCCCTCAAGTGGTGTGTATGATATCATGCACTCAGTCACTTTTCTCTATTCTTCTCTATGTAACTGAGACTTTACAGATACATGTATTACATGTGTATAATTATGCAAAAGAAATTGAAAGTGCTTGTTGATACTCGCCCTGTAATGGACTGGCGACCTGTCCAGGGTGTACATAGGCTCCAGCATGCTCGTGATCCCTATGGGGGCAAAGCGGTTCAGGAAATAGAGGGATGGATGTTGATACTTGATGAGAGATCTTGAAATTTTAATATCAATTACCTCTGTCTTTTGTCATTCCTTAGACTTACAGTAAGAGGTCATTACCACATGGTAAACAAGCCATGGTTTGTTTTGTTCAGCATCCCATTAAAACTGTGAGTAAAGTGGCACCAGACCTCATGAAAGGCAAAGTGTATTTAGGTTTCTCTCTCTGGGCTTTAGTATTAAGTGTAAAGATTTAAACCTCCTACAAGCTGTATACAGTCAGTAGAAGTTGTGTGAGTCAAATGTCCAGCGGCGCACAGCACACCCAGAAAATGTATCCTATGTTACAAAGAAAATAAAGTCTGTGACTGGCTGACCAGACTCAGTAAGATTCATACTAAAGATAAAAGAAAGAAAAGTCGGTTTCTTCAGCAAAGACCAGTCCTGATCAAGCATCTTCATTGTCTATTGAAGGATCACTTTGACATTCAGATGAAGCTACCAGATTTTAGTGTTTTTAGTGATTTGTTGTTTAACACTGTGTACACACTTCCTGTGTTTAGTAATCTAGTAATTCTAATAAAAAGACTAAGAAATAACTATATATGGTCCACTATTAATTACCAAAACAAAAAATCTAAATAGTGGCCTAAGACTTCTGCACAATACTGTAATTGTTGCATAATATATATAAAATATCAGCATGAGCATTATAGGAGTCATAAGTTCAGTCTGAATATATATATATATATACACACACACATAGAGAGAGAGAGAGAGAAAGAGAGTTGTAGCTGTAACTGTAACAAATACCTCCCTCCCTTGGTTCCTAGAATTGAGAGAAATAATAGTTACAGTGAGTGTTTCCTTGTTTCACTGAGTGTGGAATGTGAGCTTGTTTGAAACCTATAAATGCTTCCACATCTTATTTGGCAAGACTTGCTGACAACTAAAAGACTAATGTCTTTTCCACAACCTCATGACGACCCATCCCTGAATTCTACACAGGAAAACTTGTTGCCCATCATCCAAAAAAACATCTGGAAAAGAATCAAACAGAGAGATGTGAAACACCCTAAACATAGAGCAAGAAAACAAACCTGTGGTGCAGATACCGCTGTTGGACAACTGATGTTTCATAGAGTTCCAAACCTTGCCCTCACCAGGACCTCCTCTGTTCATATAAACCATCACATGGGAAATGAGGAACAATCACTTTCCTGAGAGAATAATAGAACAGAGAAAATCAACAAGGTGTCATCTTGTGCAATAAGGAAACATGACAATGTGGTTTGAAGGAACTCCCTAAAGAACTGAAGGAGACAGGTTGCCAGATATAAGCCTACAGGAGTCAAGGATGCAAGATTTGTGTGCTGCATGATTGTGAATGTATGACACAACAAAAATGAATATAAAAATCATACTATGCCAGTGTCTATAGAAGGAAACCTCCATCAGCGTTTACTGAATTATTTGCACTGCGGCTGGATGGCAGCCATGTCTGCTCTGAGAGTGGATAAATCAGCATGTCCATCTTTCATCTTCTTCCATCCTCTGTTGCAAAGTTATGTTATGCTGCCAAGCATTGTTCAAATCAGTCAGTTCAATCATAACTTATACTGGACATCTGAAACTTTACCAAAACATACTTAATGTCATGATGAATTACATAAAAATGTGTTTAAAATACACAATGACATCTTCAATATTTCCATTGGATGATTAATATACTGTAGCCAGAAAACACACGCAATCTTGGGTTTGCGTGTCATGCTCCATGTAAATCATAGCTTAGGTATTGTTAAGATATTGCCTCAGTTATGTGTGAGATAGAGGAAAGAAAACAGTTTAACTCTAACACATTGCCCTATGCAGTAACTAATGTGCAGTTGTCTAATCTGTACGCTACTGTTAATGGTGCCTCTTTGTTTCCATTTTGTCAAGCCGGACACAGGAGAGGGTCACATCAGTGTATACACACACAAAGGTATCCTGTTGTTATAAGCAGGAAGGTCTATTCTATAGGAATATAAAGACAAAATATTTCTTGATTTCTTCCTCTTATATAACGTTCCTAAAACATGCTTGCACTAAGGTCGCTCAATCACTCTTTAGAAATTGTCTGTTTAACTGTTGCACCGACATTCTGATGTATTGTGTACAGGAGGTGAAACTGAACTTATGTGAAAGTGCACATCCTGTATTGACAAAACACGTGTTACTTAGAGTTTTAATAAATTTAATTTAATACAGTAATTGTCCTCTATAAGCAAAACCAGTCAGCACTATGCATTAGGTAAATACTTTTAAAGTTTGTTAAAAAGAAATGTCAGAGAAAGCAGCGCTACCTGGTTGAATTGAGGCACACAGTGCTGTCACCTCAATTTAACAGTGAGGCCTGTCGGCTCTGACCTTTCCTTCCAGCCTGGCACAGTGAGTTCCCCATCCAGGCCTGTGTTCAGCTTGGGTCCGCAAACACAGGCTACTCACTCATTCAGGTCCTAAGGGGAGCAAATCAGATTACCAACACATATCTCCCACAATCTACTGCGACAGGCTCACCCCCCCAAGGCATGGCTGAAATGGAAACAGCAATATACACCAGCCATGCAGTGGAAAGAGGGAGGATGGAGGGGTGTGAGGCCAAAGGGACTGTGCGGGTTGGGAAGGAGTCACACTGCTGTAATACGTGACTTAATTGATTCCTTGCCATCTCATCAATTTTGATTAAAATAAAATGAGCCCCTGTACCTTTGAAAAGGTTAAAACAAATTGAAGGTGGAAATCACAGCTGGTAATCACAGTTGGTCTAACAGTGGGCTTTTAATGAAGCAAGCACCTCTCCATCATTCATTTTAGCCTCCTTGAACATATGTAGAAAGACTGTGCAATTTTTCTCTTTGTTTTTGTGTATGTGATTGCATTCACATAATTTGAATGTAGAACAGCATAAATTAGGTTTTCTGTGGAATAATGGCCTCCTTACAGGTGGCACCTCTCCTGAGAGCAATTAATTAATAATTAATAATTGCATCAAAACTGATTTGTGGTCTCAGCATTTAGAGTAAAAGCCATGTTTTGACCAACAGACAATGGAAAACTTATGTTATAAAATGAAGCGGGAGAAAGAAATGTTTATTAAATGCACACTGATTTACATAAGATTTTCATAAATGTCTGTTTGAGAAGTTGCATCCATGTAGGCAAGCATTTGAAGCATGTGACTAGACAACTTGAACAAATATTGATGTAAAAAATTCCTAAAAATCTATCAAAATGTTTTTAGAGCACATACAGTACTTTGCTCTCTCTGTTTCATATACAGATTGTATATGTATCTATTCATGGTATGGGCTTATGCTCACTTCACAGTAGAATTTGTGATGGGTCATTTCCTGAAGCATTAAAATTAAAGATTAATTTCAGTTTCTGCTGGAATGAAAGCATAATGAGAAAAAGAAATAATTCACATCATGGCATAGCTTTTGTTTTAGTTTCTCAGTTCCTATATGATTAAATGTAACATTTGATGCTACCTTAATATATAATTTTCACAATTAAGTTATGTTTATAGAAATAATCTCATTAACATTATGCAAAACGTCTATATAAAGTATGGATATCCACTGCTTTTAAAACAACACATACTCTTGAGACATATATTACACACATGCTCACACACTGTGCTTTCTCTAGTGTTAACCAATACATACACCTTAATTCCTATACTAACCTAAACTCTACTGTTGTCTGGCCCTAACGTCAATTTAAAGGACAGACCAAAACTAACAAAGGGTTATTCAAACAAGTCCAGAACAAAAACATAATAGAACTGAAATAGGTAACTGCTGGCATCTGGTGGTGGTTTAGAGAAGCAGACGCACAGCTCATTCATTACACTTTACACATTACGTAGCTCATTATAAACAGAGAAGTTTTCATTTGAAGTTTTTTCTCACTGGTGAATATTAAAACACAAGTCGAACAAAGATTTAATTAGTTTTCTTGTTTTATTTGAAAGAGCAAACTTTGCAGTGTTAACAAAAAAAAATGTAATTGCAATGTACCCTGCTAAATAAATAACTGTGCGGCTAGTTAATCTGAAAGCATACCCCACTGGAATATGTTGTTGTGAAGAGGCATGGTTGCCTTTTTGCTCACAAATTACCCTATTTTCAGTTGTTCGCCTGCTTTAGTAAACTTAAAGCTGCGTAGACGCGCTGCTGTCTCAGCAACAATAATCTTCAGTAGAAATGCAAATAGATACACTTGCAAAGCAAACCTCTGGCCAATTATACAGCCGTCTTACAAGGTCTGTGTCCCTGAGCGCTAGAAGAAGTGTAATGCACAGCATGCATGTTCTTGGTAGACATAACTGTAATTCAAAATATGTGTAAGTTGCCAGACTGGATAAGTCTTTGTAAAGCTTACTGTACACAAATTAAAAATTGTTGATTTGGCAGTTTCTTGACTCATTTACAGAAGAGCACAAAGACAATGGAAAAGTATACAAAGCTATGTCCAAGTACAAGCAAGAGCAAGTTCAGATTACAGAGAATGAGGCATGCTAGTCAAAAAAATGGTTGTGCAGTTTACACAAACGTGATAAAGTATATAATAAAACACTCACACTCACACTAAAACTTAATTAAAACACTGATGAGTCTTCTGACTTCTAATATTTTTCTAATCTCTATAAGGCACTAAAATTTAAAACAGAAGCATGAAAAATGGACAATGTGCCTTTTCCTTCTCAGTGCAATACTGTGGCTATATTAATCTGTCTCTCAGTGCAGACAAGCAGCCTTTTCAGTTGTATTCTGCTTCAGTCATCTTTCTTGTCAGAGGTGCTGTCTTCCTGTTCTTTTCCTGAACTGGTCTCATCAGCCAATTCCAGATCACCTGGCGTCACCTCCTGGATTGCTTGGTATCTCTGAAGCTCCAGGTAGGTGGTGAAGAGTTTGGCATACTCTGGGTGGGTTGTGGCAAATTCTTTAAATTCACCTGAATAATCACAGGCGTAGAGAAAAGCATCAGGATATAGTGCATATTCAGAAAAGGGAAGTAAAAGTAACATGACATACTAAAACATGACATACTACTCCTGATGTTCTGCAAAACAAAGCTACTCACTGAAAGTGATGAAACCTGATCCATCAGCATCAATCTCCTTGAAAAGCTTGGCCATATTTAGATCTGACACACCCAGAGCTGAGCGCAGCAGAGCAGTGAACTCCTCTTGGGTGATTTTCTCATCCTCATCAGTGTCAAATAGCTGCATGATAGGATAGCAAGGGAGACATCTAGTTTCCACTTTCAAGTATTTGCACGTTCACAATAACATAAATGTTATTTAGGTTTCATTATAGATTACTAAGTGGGGCAAAAGCTTACATCTAAATGTGGAAATTTATTTTGACTAAATTACTGTGAAAAAATAACTTGTCAGCAGAATAGACAGCAGAACTGTGTAGCCACATTTGACCTTATGCCCAGCAAAACGTCTCCTTGCTCTGCACAACAGACACACATTGTTAACTTGACATTATCCAAGCCTTCTAAATGCTGCCTCTGTTCTTCCTACAGTACTGCTGATACTGTCAAAAGACAGGGCTGAGTCATTTATCTCCAAATTACTACTTTGGATTCTACGTTAGTATTTATTAATATTTATTTTTTCTAGTATACAAAGTTTGCTGTATAGTTACAGCACCATAAAAGTTTACTTTATCCACAAATGAAAAGTAAAATAGTCCAGTGGAATCAGCATGATGAATGTTAAACATTTGAGCTATAAGTAGGACTATGTTAGGTGACCCATTAAAGCAAATACTAACAAGGTGATAATATATTTATTATTCAGCTCACAGTCAGTTAATGTTCTCTATGATCTTTAGGTCCTACTGTGTGTTTAAAAATGTCAGAATTTTTTCTGTCGCACCTTGAAAGCCATTCGGAGAACTTCTTCAGTGTTAGCTGGTCGACACAAGATGGTCACACCAATAACATACTCCCTGAAGTCTATGGTGCCATCTCCGTTCTAGACAAGGTGAAAGACACATCAATAACAATATTCAAGTCTGTAAATAGACAGACTATACAGCATTTCACGTTATCAACAGACTAAAGGGTGCAAAGGGAATATGAGGGATAAAAAACAAAAGCATAAGTGATTTCTATAAATGCAAATGCTGTGCAACTGAAATGTTAGAGTTTGTTTTATGCTTTTCATTCATATGCTATACTTTAAACCTCTAGCATACATATCAGGTAATGGGGACCAACTCCTTTGATCATAGTTTCTCGTTCTGGTCTGTGCTCAGGCTGTATAAACCTTGACGTCCTCACATTTTAGCTTTCATTACTATGCAGTGTAACATGTTATTCTGTGAATAAAAAGACAGTTGCACATTATGTGTCAGGGTGTGCATTTCTTAACGCAGATTAATTTGACTGGCTGCAAAAGGAACTTTAATATTAAATGGCTATTTATTTTGGTATTATTAAGTTTTTATCTACAAACTAATAGCATGTAACAAACTATTTGATATGAACATTTCTCACCCTGTCAAACAATGCAAACAGCTCCTCGAGTGCTGGGTTAATGGGCAGCTTCAGGAATCTGGCAAACTTTTCAATGGTGATACGTCCTCCTTTACACGAACTGGCCACTTCTGCAAAACCATCTAGTTCCTTCCTTACATCGTCCCATTTCACACTAAGTGAGTGGGGCACAATAAGAAAGGTGTGTCATATTCAACCACAACCAAAAACCAACCAAGTGTGTACTTAAAAGAAATGCTCTTACTGTAATTTGCGGCTGATTTTGGTGAACTCGACCAGGCCAGCCTCCATGGGCAGTGTTAGCTCACCAGCTGAGATCATCAGGCGGCAGTCTTCATATGTGTGGTCTGTCACTGGAACACCCAAAGCCCTGCAAACAGAGAGTTTGCATATAAAGAGCTACACGCTGCAGGTCAGGAAGATATTCAAAGATTAAACTAAAAAGAGGAACACAATAACCAGGCTTATTGAACATAATTCAGTTTACTGATGTCAGTAAAAATGAAAAATTATTGGTTTTATTATGGCCATTATATAAAACAGCATACTCTCACCAGTTAAGAATAGTTTTTCCATATGTGCCTAACATGATGCTTATTACTTAAACATACATGGTATACTTTGCTTTTCATACATTGCCATAGTTTCTCGCACTCTGTTGGCAAACAGAGCTGGGGTTTTCTTCTCCTCCTCTGTGGGGATATGTGGGGGAAGAAACTGTAAAACAGAGCCAAGAGATGAAAAAGACCACATGAAAGGGCAAGAAGACAAGTAGAGGGTTAGTAGTAGGGTTAGAAGAGTTTTACATGGAAACCAAAGCCCCTGCTGCAGAAAAAAAATCATAAATCCACTACGAATAAAGCATAAAAGCATTTATATTTCAGCAAATGAAGGTTGCATACTTGCTTCAGTTTATTTACAGTTCATTTTCAAGTTCAAATTAAATGGTATACACAAGATCTTGTCTCACATGAAGTGACACTTTATAAATAGCAGTGAATAAAATAAACCATAAAAAAACACCTGGTATGAAAGAACATCACATTATACACACATGGAAAATGCTTGTTACCTCTATCTCTACTGTGGTGTACAGTTGACACAGTGTTAGAAGCAGCAACATCCACCTGCACATAATGAAAGCACGGTAGTCATTATATAATGTTTACTGATTCTGTAATAGCAACAACTAAAACAAGTAATACACTTTCCATGTGTTTTAACAGAGTTTGTTGACATGGTGTTGAAAAAGTAGATACCAACAACATGTATACTGTACGTGAAACATTAAACAAAAGCAAACTTACGCGCCATATCCCTGCCAAGTCCATGTCACTGTATCCTAGAGAACAAAGAGAAAGTAATGCATTTAGCTTTATGAAACTGGAATAGGATAGTACACGTGTTAGTTGATAGGTGTGTGTGGCAGCTAAGTGTCTACTATTGGTTTTAAACTAAAGAACTGAAATGGAAAATATAAGACAATGAAAGTCATACATAATCATTGCTTACTAACCATCAATGTATTTTGCTTTGATGGAAGATAATTTGTGGTTAATAAGTGCGTATACCCTAACAGGAAGTATTATTCATCTCTGGCACTCAAAGTGTACCCCCAGTATATTTAGTTCTCAAGATGTGAGGGGAAATATATTAATATTATATGACCATCATTTACCAGTTTGTTTGGATATCTAATAAGCACAGGCTGCACAGGAACCCCTGGGATAAAGGCGCCTAAGAGCAAAAAATAAAACCACGTAAATGGAAATGTTAGATGTGCTATTAACAGTAGTAATAAAAGTGGGGTAAATATTTCTAAATGATGTTTAATTACATTTAAAACATTTTATACCTTGTTTGAAAGTGATGAGACATGAGCGATTTGTACATGTTCCCTCTGGAAATATTAGAACCTGAGGGGCAAAGCATAACTGTTAAATGATTTGCCCTGTAGTTTGTATGTTAGACTTCTACATAATTCTAATTACACTTATTATGTGTTACATGTGGCTGTGAAACTTAAACTGTGAAGCCAAACCAACATCCTGAGTTGTGGCTTTCTGATTTTCATAGTTTGCAAGCTCAATGCAACTGTAATTTACATTAATCCAACATAAATTATTGTTGTTTCTGCTTGAGGATGTTTTATTTGGTGTGTTGTGCCAGACCTGTGGCCAAAGGCCTCCTGACTTGGCTCTGTTGTCAATCTCTTGGATTGTATTCTTCCTGGAGTCTGGATCTGTTCTGGACACCAGCACAGGCTGAAGACATTGCAAAAACCCTGCAGAGGGAAGAAAACTTATGTCATCATTCTAAAAAAACACTGGTTGTTTTCACTGTCACATTTTCATTATTTACTAAGCAGCCGCCTATTCAATATTATTATATGTAGCACAACCCAGAATGACCATGGAGGCTGATAACACACAGTGAGAGGGCCACCAAGAGGACAGTGTTTGTAAAACTACCAGGACAAAACTCAGGGAGATAATGTTTCTTTATTCCACTGTTTTACAAATAATCAAATAAATATGCTGCATCAATGTAAAGTAATGGTAGAACTGTGAATGCAATTTCTATGTTTTTCATTTATTTTGTGTATTTGAACTGTACATATGTGTCATTAGATTTTCATGCACAAACCATCGAAAAATTTAATTTAACTCCCTGTTACTTTATCTTTGATGTTGTAAATTTATTTTAAGAAACCAAATATTGGATTCTAATGTGAGACTTACTGTGATAAAATCCCCAGAATTCCATTCATACCACGGTTTAAATGATTTACCTCCTCTACCAACCCTTACCACCTCTTCAAACAACGAAAGTAGGCGTTTCTCTGATAACCAGTGCCATAGAGCCTCCTAAACAAAGCTGATAACAGTCAGCCTTCCTGTTTCCTTCCTTGTTTTATAATTTGGTCTATTTTTTGTGGGGTTTCTTTTTTTGTTTGTTTGTTTTTGTATGCTTTTTGGCTTTTTGGTATTTTTTTTTTTTTTTACTTTTTCTTCAGTCTCCTCTAAAGAAGCTATTTTTCTTTTAGTCATTTACCTTTTGTCTCTTTCTAGTCTAGCCTTCAGCCTTTTGTCTTAATCAGAGTTAGGGACCACACGTCAACTCATCGAATTCAAACTGATCATCTGTTAATCAAAGTTTATTACAGTTTGCCTGGACATCCAGTCCAGGAGGAGACCTGCTAAGCCAGCTGTTCCTTGGAAAGAGCTGCCCCGAACATAGTCCCAACTCTCACAAGCCAGCTCCAGATCTTTAATGAACTTATTGGATGTGTTGTTTGTTTGCTGTTCTCTATTTACTCTTAACAGTAGTTTTGTTGTTAGTTGATAGATTTATGAATTGCATGTGTCATTTGTTTCTTTTGGTAAGAAAATACAGAAATCACTGTTTCTGATAGAACAACTCTACAGATTAGTTAATTTACCTGTTCTGTGGTTGTGGTTTTCTCTTTCAAACAAACCTGGTCAACCTCTTTAAACGTGTGCAAAATCATAGGTAAATCAAGTAACGCAACATCTGTCAAACAAATGAAATAACTCATATTTAGGTACATAATAAAGTACATTTTTAAATGTAAGTTATGACATCTGATTGACATGAGTGAGTGAGATTTTGAATATGTTGAATGGAACAATATTATATAATTCCATATACATAATTCTATATACTATATACATACGTTGTATGTATGTATGTAAGTCCGCTAAGAACACACACACTGTGGAGGAAGAAAGAACACATAAGGCTCTCCAAACGCCACACGCCCTCCCCCCTCTACTGAAACTACAAAACAAATGAAAAGTATCTTACTGCCAAAGATAGGTGTAGCCAGGTTCTCAACACGGGAAACAGTAGAGGGCAGGTCCGCAACAACACACACAATGCCATCAAAAAACGTGGAGTGAGGGGCCACAGCTAGGATGGGGGCCTCACTGCTGCTGACCTTCTTGCCCTTGACCATCACTCTGAAGCCCATGCAGAAGAAGTAAGCTCTTCCCAAAGCACCCAGTAGCCTACTACACATGAACCTGAAAAAAATCACAATATTATTATTTAAAAATGTGTTAAATGGAAAATGAAACATGTAAAAATCCAAACATACCTTTAGCTAATATGTTTTAGATATACAGCGTGTCACTTTAAACTGGTCATCATATGCACTTTCAGAGCTACTGTGTGATCGGTGTGAAAAAGGACTGAATAAACGTGTTTAGTAACAGGAAGAGTTGCATCATTTTGTACATTTCTGTAACCCTAAAAAAGAATACTTCCTCATAATATATAGAACATGGGTGGGACAAATTATGATCAATGTCAAATGACGTCAAATGTCAAATTACTTTCACTTTTTCAGTGAAGGCTTATCTTTTCTGAGAACTAAAGAGAAGAGAGTTGAAATAATACTTGTGGGCAGATATAATCATGAGAAGAATGAATCAGCAGAAGTGCAAGCAGTGAGCACATTGTTCAAGCCGTGTCAGGAACTGTTAGTTTGAGAATACACTGAACCTTTTTGCTGTCCAGTAAAAACACTGATTCTGCTACTTCTGGCTTTGGTAAAATTCGCTAATTTAATACAGTGAAACCTCATTCATTTTCATCAATATCTGTGTTTACAGCTGCTGAATAGGATGACTCAGCTGTGAAAAAGAACTGTTTAAGTACCCAACTCTTTTGTCGGTGCAGATGCTTTGTGAACACAAAATGTGCAACGCTACACTGGTAGAACAAGGTAAAAAAAATCATGCCTAAGTGGATTTCATATATATATATGCCTGTAAACACAAGTTCTGCTATTATGTGATTTATGGTTTTCTAAGTGACTGAGCATATTAAAGGCCATGGCTTTTAATAGTGGTCTGTGAAGTAGCGCCCATAAGACATGCCTCTGCACAGGAAAAATCTGTGAAATTTGTTGAAATTTCAGTTTTTTTCAGAGTTAAAAATTTCTGAGTAGATTTCAACTCTCAAAGAGTAATTTTAACACTTTAGAGAGAAGTTTTGTTCAGACTTGACAGAGTTGATCACACCAGTGAAACTAGATGTAATTAGACCTCGCCCAGTCATTTCAGATCCTCAGTCCGACTTGTTAGCACCACAATCCAAGTGTCATGTAGTGGAAGTAGCAATGTGTGCAACTGAACTTGGTCAGTATTTTTTTATAAAGCCTTGATGGGTGACAACTTAATAAGGCATGTCTGACTTTACTTAGTCAAATTTAACTTTTGTTAAAAAAACACAGATTGTGTTTCACAAAAACAATAGGATAGGTACAATAGCAGACTGAACTCCAGATTTTTTACTCCTAATCCAGTGTAATAAGTAAACACTTAGTGTATTTGTTATCTGTTGTGGTGTTACAATTTTACACTCTAAGAGTTAAAAGTAACCATGAAATAAGTCTTTCAAAAGGGTTAATTTAACACTTTTCTATTGGTTCCCATATAAACATTGGCAGAATGTTAATTGCAACTCTGAGGGTGTTAAATTTGCAATGTCACATTTGCAGTGTGGGGGAGGCTGAGATGCAGTAGGGTGATGTCTGTATCTTAGTTACCGTCTCCAGCCTGTTATTGGCTCCGCAGCTCCTTTCAGAGGACGCTTGAATGTTATTGTAATAGACACTAGCCATGTCAACGCCAGAACCAGGCACATAAGGATGGCACGAAGAGGGACCAGGACAATTCCCAGGAGGACACACTGCATAGAGGGGTACATATAGACCATCAGTTAGAGCAGCATAAAGTGATGCTTTCAATGTGAACTACACCCTGGCTTTTCACGTCCCACAGAGAAGAAACATGCAGGACTCTGGAAAAGCCCATCACTCACAAATTCCTAGAAACCTACTGCTCTCATTGTTTGTTCTGCATATAAGGAGGCTTAACAGACTGACTGTTATGGCCGCACTGAAGCAGATTATAGGCCCTGGACATACACAGTAGCCTGAGACTATAATCTCACAGATCAGGTGAAACACTGCAGTGCGTTCCGTGTTACTATACGACATGGCTATACTTTTCAAAAGCTTGCTTTTATATGATCGCTGGACATAAACTTAATACTCACTTTTATTATAGTTGATTTGCTTAGTTTAGTGTCCTGCACAAATGGGTTGATGATCGCAGGCAGGAACAGAGATTTTTGCCTCGGAAGAGCGAATACTCGCTGTGCCGGCATTGCAGTCCAGGAAGCGAAGACACAGGCAAGTGTTGCAGTCTGGGACTCTTTATGTTATCATCTCACTTCCTTAGTGGTGGTGACCATGCTTTTCATTTCCCCCGAACGTACGCACACACAGTCTCTCTCACACCCACCACCACCACCCCCACACGCACCAAGAAGAGAGGAACCTGAGTGGCGTTCAGGCTCCACCTCCGACCTCCTGTTTGAATCAGGTGTCGAGTCCAATTCTTTTGCAGCACCTCGAATTTTTGTCACTTTCTGAAAATAATAAAAAACAAAACAACAACAACAATAACAATAAAGGTTATCTAAAACGTCTAAATTATTCCTCAAGACTCGTAAAACCCTTATTAATTAGCGTAGAAACACAGAGATGTGGAAGTATGTGAGAGAAATAAGGAATGAGCACAGAATCAAGTGAATAATGTAACGTTATGGACAATGTTTACAGGCTGTAGTACACAGCCACAAGATGGCGCAATTATATTAAAGATTCTCATTTGCTTACGTTTAAAAAGAACAGTTCAACTTTAAATATTTTAGTTGAGTTGATAGTAGTAATGTTGATTATTTTAAGAAATAATAAGTCAATAAATGCTGATTTGTTATCATGGATTAAGAGGCACACATGCAGTGGTAAAAATCAGATGCTTTAGACCTTTACCAGCTGTTTTTGTTCCACACCAACTTCCTGGGTAAAAAGATCGTTGGACCTCAGTTTGATTGATTACTAGAAAGGTTTCGTATATTTTTAAAGATTTCTTAAATAGATCTTTAGCACACTTGCTCATTTTATTCTACTTGTTATATTTCTATAAATACAGAACCCATTTAAAGTATAGTTCTGATGACTTCATTCACATTTTCCAGAAGATATGATTTAGCAACATGAAGTCATTTATAAAGCAGCTTAATCTTGTTCCACAAAGACCAGCTACAAAATGCTTCTTGCATGTTAACAGTCAGAGCCAGTAATCTAATAATATATACAAACACTGACTACAGTCATTCTGACTGCAATATTATTCCCTTTATTTTTTGACAAATACATTGTGCTGATACTTAGTAATAGCACCACATGCAATTTCTTGGATTTCAGCATAAATAGGTCATAAAATGTGATCATCAAAATCACAAATATCAGCAAACACAATATTTCTAGGTCTTTATTGAACACACCCATTACACATACAGAGTAATGGTGGAACAAGTGATGGCAACAGTTTTCATTAACTGATAGGACCACCTTTGGCAATAACAAGAGCAAGCATTGCTTTCCGTTTCATGACCAATCTATCCAGAAAACCAAGAAATTTAAAAAAAAAATCTTGCAAATTTATCTCCTTTCACTTGAGTAATTAACAGGATACTTGTGTTCACTAGTAACAGGCAAAATTTACATTGTTATATTGCTCTTTTTGCTTTAAAAAAAGTCTACAAACATTTCTCCTACAGTTTTAAGTTCTGTTACTATATTAAAAAGTTTTATTGTGAAGGAAAAGATTTAGAATCAAGACAAACCACAACAGTGCAAAATGGAGCTCCTCTTCTCTTTATCAGTGATCCACAATATATATATAGACCTCTTTATTGGTGACAGTAACAAAGTGCACAAGCATTAAAATCAACACAAAATACAACAACTATATTGTTAAAACCCAAGAAAGACAAGAGAATATAACAAAAGATTAAAAACAAAACTACTGTGGTATTCTTGTCATGATTCCATCATGCAGCAAACCTATACAACCTCTGGAGGCAACCTGTGCCTTTAATCTTTCTGTACCATTAGTGAAGGGAAATGCAACATGGGGTTGCCATGACTACTTTGGTCTCCATATTGTTCAGTTCCCTTGTATAGTTCTATAAAAAAAGTGCTAATCAAATGGAGAATAATGTGTGCCTGCAAATACTACTTTCTGAGATCATCAGACATAGTTACACTGAATATAAAATGTATAATGATATACATATATAGGACTAGATGCAAAAAGCAATCTCTAAAGCACCATTTTCGGTCAGACACATTGTGCAAATTCATTTTTACAAATGTATTGCACAACATCGAGAAAATTATTAATAAAAACCGACACATTTATAAAACTGCACTCAGCACACTGGACATAGAAGTAATTCTAAACCAAAAAGAATTCCTCATATGGTTCAAAACAGTCTTTCAGAATCAAATTTGCAAACAACAGCAATATCTCACAGCACAGCAAAGCCCTGCGTTCAATGCAGTGTGGACATACCTGATGTCTGAGTAAAAAAACAAAACATAAAAGAGGGGGTACATGTTGTGATAAATTTGCATCTGCATAACAAGTAAAATGTCAGTATCACACATTAATATAGTAAATATCCAGTTGCCTACGTTTAGCCTGTGTGGAAGGTTGTGAGGTGCCTTTCTACAAAGCTGGAGGATGCTTATACAGGCCAGAAGGGGCACATATCACACAGAAGCGTGCGGAATTGCCAGAATAAAAAATGACAACAGTGTGCGCTGCTGCGACCTCAGGTTGTGTATAATACTATGGTAATGTCCTCATTAGGCCAGACATTATTATTGAATTAGCCAGTTGCAAGACATTTTGAAAATGTTTAACAACCAAGCCAATCCTTTGTGATTTCACCCAACTTGACGATCTTCAAGCTGCTGTCTTCCAGTTTGAAATAGTGGTTACCTTTGAAGAAATAGCTGTAATCTGTTGAAGACAAGAAAAATCATCATGTTATAATAGTAAAATAAGCAAGGTTGTATAAAAGCATATATATTAAAAGAGTGATTAGGTTTAATCAAACTGACAAAACATATAATCAGGTTCTGCTGCAGCCAAAGTCAAGCGTCTTTCTCGCTCTAAATTATGCTAGTCAGAAAACATACAGAGGCACCTCTGTGACAGGGCACAGACTTGCTTTATACGAATCAGTTTGTTCACTGTGTGATTCTTGCAGGACTATGTGTATATTCAGAAACCAGCAATGGAAAAATTCCTGGTTACTTGCCATAAACACACAAAAAATCTGCATACCACCTCTAACCCCAAGTATACATGGCTCA
>OMLM01002466.1:30106-44544 GCA_900302695.1 Helostoma temminkii
TAGTATTTTTGGTGATCAGAGGTGGCAGTTGTGTGACTATAGTATGCGATCTCTGGGCGTGTGTGTGTGTGTGTGTGTGTGTGTGTGTGTGTGTGCTCTGTGTGTGTATGAGGGAGGTTTTAGTGCAAGTGCTTCACTGGCTGAGCCAGCCACAATGGCCTGATTCATGAGCATCTGGTTCTCGTTAGGACTACCGCTGCCGACGCCAGCGGAACAAGACACATCTTGCCTGCATCTCCAATACACAGCTGCACAACAGCACCAGCTTCGCAAACTCTTTTCCACTGACCTATTTTTTAAGCAGAAATAGATCTGCCAATTACAAAAGCGAGTTGTGATAGTAATAAAAGGAAGATGAGTATAAAGCCCTACTAATATAAATAATATACATATCCAAACTTTTGTGTTGTACGTGGATGTGCAGGATGAAAGAGAAGAAAAGAGAAGTTTCACATTAGGAAACAATTTAACCTTTCAAAAATCAAATTCAGAACATGAACAGGATAAAAAAAAATTGCTGTAAAAATGTTAAGTATGTCATATGCTGTAAATAGACTAAAACAAACAAACAAACACACAGTGCTGACTTAAGAGTCTCTCAAAAATCCTGTATATGTCTATAATGTGTATCCTTGCTGTCCAGTGGAAAAGTGTTTGGCAGTCAGGCTCAATAGAGAGGTGAACTGGCAGATAAAGGTCATCAATACTATAAGTATACATTATATGATCATTCTTTCTTCTGCAATGTTTGCCATTGGATGTTTACTTTAAGTAATAACAGCTCACAGTGGAAACGTTTATTGATACTGGTGAATTCCTGGATTGTTTTCACACTGCCTATTTTTGCACAAGGAAATCACAGCAAAATTATGCAGGCATGTTATTCAGAGCAAGCTATATTAACTTACTGCTTATGCAAATGCAACCTGCCACACCGAATGCCATGTTAGTCATTGTGGGGACTACAGACTGTGACTATTTATCTAAATGTCTTTTACAAAACAAGAGAATGGTTATTTTAAGCAATTTGTTCCTAAGAGTTATCTGTTTTTGTGTAAGGTCATGGTACAAGCACAGACCTCTGTGAATAATGTTCTTAGAAAAGTACAGCCATAAACACGCAGTGAACCTAATAATTAGGTTGGCTAAACTATTTCTATGAGACAGACTTTATAATTGCCTGTTCCTTAAGCCTCCAGGCAGACAGACACACTTTTATGCTGAGCTCAGGGAGTGCTACAAGTATTACCCATTGCATGATGTCAAGATTTGTCCTACATCATAAATGTGCTGAGCCAGGAGAAAATAGGTGATCTAACTTGTACATTGGCAGAATTAAGTGAGTTTTTACCTCTGTAGCCCAGAGAGCACCACCCTTTCTTTGAAGCTGTAAAACTTAGCCCTTACTAGAAGTCTGTGACTTACAACCAGGCATGGCCTTCAGGCAACTCATTAGTTGGTGTGAAGCTCAAAACAACGGGCACATAGTGAAACTTTAGTCATGGAGTTTGGAGGGATATATTCTGATGTATGATTTATTCAGTTCCTCCCTTGCCTACTTATGAGTGCTTCATTGTCTTCTTGTGCATGGGCACAGTTAGCAACTGATATCGAGTTCAGTTGCTAACTGTGAGTTCAACGGTTATGGCTACACAATCAAGAGGCAAACTGGTAAAAATCTACCATTAGTCAATTGACTTTAAGTTAAGTAATGTAATATGTCTATGAGCTTTGACTCTGATTTTTGACATATTTTCATTCTTTTTTAACTAGCTAAAAACCATTGCTATGGATTATGATAGTATAAACATCTGTTGACATAGACAAAACTGCAAATAATCAGAGTGACATAGTGCAATTGGTCAAATAGAGTGCAAGAAATATAATAGCATTTATGTGTCATGTTTGCAACTGTTTTATAGTTTTAATTCAGTCTGAATCTTTTGATTACCAAAGTGTCATGAGCTTTGAAGAGAATAAAGTTTCAGCCGTGGTTGATTTCCACCAACAGTGCCAAGGTTTCACAGAGCACAGTTCATGTGCTGCTCTGTCGATCACTATGAATGCACAGAAGAGCGAGGTGAAAACTAATTCTGTTTACAGCTGGATTTGTGAGCAGGATTGTGGCTTGTTGGTCCTGGTTCTTAGTCCTTGGGGAAGGAATATCTAGCCAACTGAAAAACTACTACTCTTTGGTGAGGTAGTATGGCCATGACAGATAAACAACTATGTTAACGTTGAAATTGCAGCATGGGCAGAGAGTTAACACATCATTAATGACAAGGACACTCTGATTTCAGTTCCTTTTCCTATTGTGTTTGTTCAAAGTGCCTCAGGAAAACTGTAACAAACAGCTGTTATATAACATTCACCTTTGCATGGGTTAATTGACCCACAAACACTGTTGACCAAACCACAGCACTTCAGTAAAACTTTTGGTTGCCTGGCGCCAGTGGAGGAGAGGACTGTAGACTGTGTTTATGATTTTTGTTGTCACTACACAAGTATAGGAATAGTTTGGTTTTGCTTCTTACTAATTACCACATGGAACAAGCATCTAAACCACAATCTTCAATTTGAGATTGAACAAGGAACCAAATGTTAAACTGCTCATTGTGGGAATATGATTATGAAATCCGGCTTGTGTATGTTGCTTTATTTCATTTGCGCATACCACAAAGTCAAAAGTAGGCTATCAGGTTTTGTTTCCCGTCTTCCCATGACACATAAGAAGTTCAGACAGACTTTGGCAATGGTTGTAAGCGTCTAGAAAGTCAAACATGAACTTCACATCACATTTATGACTCAGAGCACTAATGAAAACATTACCACCAGAACATTCAAACAACCACTGTGTCTGTTAATGCTCCTTCCTCATTTGGTCTTAATCTGGCATACACTGGAGTACACTTGATGAAGTCTAGTTCAGGTAAAACCAGGCCTAGTCCACTGGTGGCACACGAACCACATGGGACCCAGAAGCAATCTCAAAGTTGCCCAAGCCATGGTCCCACCAGAAACACAGAGAAAACGTGACAAAAACACATTATTACTACACTAGTACAGAGAGTGTATGCGATACTCTGAATAGCTATAGCAACATTTAAACTGCAGTGCCGTGTGCAGCCTGGGGGATATTAGCAGAGGGTTGCAAAAGTGCTGTTTCATTTCATCTTACAACTGGAGCTGGTGCAGTCATGCACAGCCCGAAAGAGAGCTAACATTACAGAAGCTTCATTCTGTGTATCTTAGATCTTGGTAAAAAAGAAAAAGATGCTAACAGACTCTGAAACCGTGAAAGACTGCATGCTGGCTGTTGTGGATGCACACTTGTCAACACTCTTTCCCAGGAGTCCAGCGTTTTTTACTTCCCTCTCCTAGTCCTCCTTCTGATTTTTGACAAAATTTAAATACCTTCCCCCATTTAGTTATATTAGGGCACAAAGTTAAAATGTAACACTAACATTTACTTTTGATTGTGATTGCTTGTTTTTCAATACATTCATTCGTGTTGGTTTTAAACTTGTCATACCTGATGGTCACTGGCCATAAACAATGTCTGGCCCAGCAAAAGTTCTACTAAATTTATAATTGAATAGCCCTTGGTTAAACAATATCATGGCCTTCTGTCTGAATTGGTTACCTGTCTTTGAAGAAGAAAGTCTCTCCTCTGATTTGTGCTACAGCATCAAAGGTAACTGGCTCCTTACAGATGTCCATTGGAGTTACTGGACCCTTGGTTGGCAAAGGCTTGTCTGTTGGCACACCTGTTTTTAAGAGATTTACCAGAATAATTAATATTTGAGGGAGTGATTACAACACTGGCTTCTAAAAAGGAAAACACATTATTTGCTGTCTCAGTATAAGGAACTAATCACACGTAGCATCTCACCATATAGCTCCTGGATGCCTTGGACGTCGTCCTGAGAAAGTCTAAAGTCTTTAGTAAAGGTATAAACTGGATACATCAGTGCTCCGGGGTCCTGAGAGTGCTCCAAGCCAAGGGCATGACCAAACTCATGAGCTGCCACCAGGAACAAACTATAGCCTAGAAATTTGTGATAACAATGAATCTTCACATCAAACACAGAACATTTAAAGACTGACAAGGCCAGAGTAGATATAAGTATATTGACTCTTCTGCACTTCCCTAATGACCTAATAATCACTTGCCTAAATACCTCAATTCTTCCCTTTACTTTATGATGTTGCAAGGGTTACAAAATGAGTAAGACATATTCTTTGCAATTTTGTAACTGTGCCCCTGTCAGATAGCACTGGCTCATGCCCTCATACCTTGGTCAGGACAGAAACCCCATTTGCGGTCATCATCATAGCTCTTAGTGGTAGCGCACCACATCTTGCCGTCGCTCCGCCCAGATGAAGTGCAGGCATTATACGTTTCTCCAAGGAAGGTAAAGGGGAAGACACATGGGCTTCCTTCTGCATTTCCTCCCACTGTTGACATGGCTGTAGAGCAACCAAAAGTAAAACAGTGTAAGTGGAATGTACAGTGGACTTTGTTCAACTCATTGTCTTATTAACATATTTATATGCCAACAATTCCCAGAATAATTTGGTTTATATTATATTGTAAAATGAGCACAAGCGATGTTGAAAACAACAACACGAAAGCAGCTGGCACTACAAACATCATTAACTCATCCACCAGGCAAAAAAACACCACCCACCCAAACTGATCTTTGTTCACAGAGAGAGAATTTTCAGTCTGACAAGGTATTGCATAAGACTTTACAACATAACTACATTCCTAATAATTCAGAACCATATGAAAGCCTCATTAACCATACCTCTTACTGTCTATCACACTATGTGTGTGACTGTCTACTACACTACCTCAAGCCTAAAACCAGTCCTACTGACAGAATGGAAAATAAACCCTGCCACTGCACATTAAAATACTTTCAGGGCTATTCAGCACACAACTAGCAAGACCAAAAGCCGCAGTACTCCAACAAACTAGCACACAGCAGGGCGCCTACACTGCTCATTAAAATGCAAAGTAAAATGCTTTCTATGCATCCACACAAGCAAATAAACAACCTACATAAACTGGAACAAAGCATCTGACACTATACATGCACAAACTATGTGAGCATATGTATATCAGAAATGGAAAAAAAGTTTTTACGTGGTACTTTTCTAGCTGCCTTCTCCACCTACCAGTTTCAGGGCAGAATCCATAGGTTTTGTCACGGTCATAGTCCTCAGTAGTGGCACACCAGCGGTAACCATCATCTCTGCCCTGAGTTGTGCAGCTGTCATACTTCTCACCCTGAAAGGTGAAGGGGAATTTACATGGTGCACCCTCTCCGTTTCCACCCAGCGTGAACAGCACTGCAGAGAAAAGCCAACATATAGAAATATAGATTATAGCTAGATTATCGAAAACTACTCATATTATACGCAACACATCTTAATTCCTTACAAAGAATAAAAATACTCGTAACTGATGATTTAAGACAAAGGTGATCTGAGAAGAAAATAAATCATACATAATAAACCGAGCTTTGTTATACACCAATACAAATTGTACTAAAACAGATGGCTCCAATATGAACACAGGCCTCACTCATGTTTTCATCATATAAAACAACTTAGTACATGTGTACTTTGGCATGAAATAATGTTAGTACCATGGACAGCAACATAACACAGATAAACAAAATGTTTGACAAAGCCCAGTGTTCTAAAGTGGGACAGTAACTTGGAAAAGAAATTTTTCATCATCTGCACCAAACAAAAAACAAAAGGAAAAACAGTTTTCTTGGCATACAGTCCAACCTAGTTTTTCAATCCAAAAGCAGCAGAACAGATTTGAATATAGTAGTGACATGAAATAGTCTGACATGAAGAATAGCTTTTCAACTATCAAACACACTGCTTCCATTTGCCAGACTAAAAAATGTGTTTGTGGTTCAGCAAGATGCAGGCAGAGCCTGACTGAATCCATTTTGTCAGAAAAATGGACAAACTTACATTCATGAGGGCAGAATCCATATTTTTGATCTTCATCGTAGTTGTAAGTGGTGGAGCACCACAGGAAGCCATCATCACGACCCTGAGAGGTACAGCTGTTGTACTCAGTGCCCATGAACGAGAACGGGAATTTACAGAACTCTCCATCAGCATTGCCAAACTTCACCTTCACCACTGTTAAGAAGATAATAATCTATAATTGTACTAATTCATTATAAATTCTTAATTCATTACATATAGAAATGTGACATGCTTCCATATAAAAGACTGATACTGTGATAGACTGTGTACTGAAGCTCAAGTTTAAAATTCCTGTAAGTACGCTTTAAATTAGTTATTAACTAAACTGAAATACAGGCTATGAGACTGCAGGGAAACATTAGGAAAAAATATTAATACAGTGAGCTATAATATAAAAAAGTTCATTCCATGTGTTATGAGACCTCTTTGTCCCATGGGATGTGGAATAGATTACTTTGGACAATTGGTAAATTCAAAGAGAGAGATTGGGATAATGAGAAATACACATAACTATCTGGGTCAGTGTTCAAATACAAATGTGTAATATTCAATTTCCAGATGGTTGTGATTTTCCATTGAAAAACCAGAAAATTCAAAAGACACAGTTCATTTTAATCAAAATACAAAATCTGAAAGTAAATGAAATTCCTATCACTAGTGCACTAGTAATACACTTATTCTTGATTTAAAACTACATACTCCACCTCTTTTAGGCAAATTATATTGTGCTTCTGCGTAAATTGAAACAAGTGAAAACGGTGCAAATGTTTTTGTTATTTCCTCTATTACCTTGGCCTTCTCCCAGCGTCCACTGCTCATCATCGTCAAAGTGAGAGTCTCCACCTATTCCTGGCCCTGGAGCAAAGGCATGAGCCAAGAGGCCATCTTTCCCATCAAAGGGATAACCATCTCCGTGCTCTGTTGATGACATCATTCAACAATAACACTGTAAGACAAATATCAGAGGTTATATTTTTCAGCAGTCATCAACAGGAACAGCAAGTACTTTACCGGCACACATTTACTAGAAAATGTGCCATTTTTGTGTTAAATAAACTATAACGATGTTCCTTAATATTTTGTTTTCTAAAACTGTTTTTGGGGTTGAGGGTTTTTGTTGTTGTAACAGAATTCCTTCTTGACAGGGTCATCTATGGCTAGACACCGTGAATTTATAACAGCATGAGTAAATATCAAATGGTTATTTTTAGTCTGATTATTTTATTAAGTGGTCCTCTAATATAAGTTGGCAGGGTACTGAGACTCTATAATAACATGTGTGTTATTGTTTTGCCATCATTAGTCAGCAATGTATTGTCTGTTCAGCTCTTTCTATAACTTTATTCTGCTATACCTGACATTAAAAGCCCTGTTACATTCCTGCAGCCCTGCATGCATACTCACTAGTGTTATAATATCCTAAGACACAAATGAGACAGCTACAGTAAGTTGGGTTTTTGAGTTCACATGGAAGGCAATGAAATAAACCTAATTTGTTTATGAAATTTAAGTTGCAAAATATACACACAATTGGACTGTAAATGTCTGTAGAAGTGCACATTTTGCAAGTACTATGTTGTCTTTTTAAATGGCATACCATTGCGACCAAAATTAACCATGATGTCAGCCTCTCCATCCATAATGCGGGTGAACGACAGTGGGGTGACGTCACTCCACACTTTAAAGGCTCTGTGGAAGGCATCATTTATGACTTCCTCATCCAGATCAGGAGTGTATCCCAGAATTCTACAGAGTGAACAGAAAGTAGTTTCATTTTAGAACGAGACAAGTAAGAAAATGGAAAACCATCCATCTTAGTAACAAAATGTTGCTACGTGTTAGGCGTAATCAGGACACTGTTTCTGTGTCACATTTTGATGTGTGTGTACACCTATCAGTCGATCTCTTTTTTCATCGTGGAAACTACTCGAAGCCGGTCAGTTACAGTTTATGAATCATCATTGCAAATTCTTCCTGAAACAAATGCCTTGAACAAACTGTGTTAAAGAGATGTCTACGTCATCCCTTTTTCCTAAAAACTGTCTAAGATCTTGTGGTTGTTATTGTTTTTGGCTTGCAGCCTTTCCTACAAACATGGCTGGAATGATCAGGGCACACGGAACCGCTGATATATATAAACCAATTCCACATTTTTGTAAACCTCAAGCAGAACAAAAACAAAAGACCTGACACATACTGTGTAGGAATGCTGCTCTTAGCAAGACACAAGATGCAAGCGATTTGTGGATGGGGGTGGGGTGGACTGGAGGTTGAAGGAAGGGTTGGGAGGGGGCTGAGCTGTGGTCCATCTCTGTGGCTCAGTATTTATACTTTTCTGAGCTCTTCAAACACATTCAAACTGCAAGATTGTGGAAGTATATCCCTCACTGTTATTAGTTATTTTACCTTTCTGAGACATCATATACATATAATGTTCTGGTGTACATGCAATGCAGCTACAACCACTTGTAATGCTGCGTATCCATGATGTCATTGAGTGTTAATAAGATTCTACCTTTATTGACTTTAACACTTTAAGTGCTTGATAATCCGGAGCCTCCTGAGAAATATGTAGGTAATGTTAATGGCCTGACCTGTAGGTTATATCATTCTTTTGCCACATGGGTTTCCTGTGGAAGAAGTTGTAATTGGCCACATCTGGGACGCCACAGCGGGGCTTTTTCATGGTCTCCACAGTTTTGACATCAATCTCTCCGGTTTCTTGCAGAGCAAAGAACTTTTGCATTTTCTTCAGTGTGTCCTTGAGCACCATGAGGTTACATCTGTCTTGTGGGCATCCATAAAACTTATTCAGATAGTGCTAAAGGAAAAAGTAGACATAAACATGCTTTAACTCTGAAGTTGTCTTTTGTTGCATTAGTTCAAATAAATAAATAAATAATGCACAGGAACTTGTCGCACTTAAGGAGTAGGAACTGCTCCTTCACAGCTGACTGACCCACTTTTAGGAAAAACAACCAATAAACTTACCAGAGCAACTTCTTTGTCTGTTCTGGGGGTGTCGTCTCCAGGAAATCTGATAATAGGCGAAGGGGCAGCATTTGTTGCTTGAAATGCAATGAACTGAATCAAAACCACTTTGAGAACAATCCGACGACAACTAAATATCGTCGGAAATCCCATTTTCCAAGGTTAACAATATCTTAGCTGTCGTTAAGTGCTGTTCGCTGCGGGTTGCAGTCCTCTCAGTCCGTCAGCTTGTGTTGCTTCTGCTACTCTGGAGATTTTTTTTCTCCCTAACGGGACATCCTGCACCTCGGCTCTGTGAACTTTCTCAGTTCTGCTTGCACATGCACTTTTTCCCCGACGCTTTCTGCGCAGTCTCCAGGTTGAGAAAGAGGAGCGGGGGAGCCCGCAAATAATTTCATGCTTACTCATACGGTTTAACTTCTTACTCCCTGTTTTTACCAGAAACCTCAGATGAGTAAAGGGAAAGTTTATCTTTAGGTGGATTAAAGAACAATGTCCTGACAAATAAACGGACTGGTGCTGTGTGATATGGATGTGATGTAAACAATCTGGCAATGGTTAGTAATCCTGTGACAATACATTTGCTTCAAGTCACCATTTTCCAAACGGGTTCAGATGTGTGAATTTAATGATTGGAATGTTTCTTCTTTTGTCCTGAGGCGCTAATCAGTTGAACTCTTTGACTTAAAAATCAACAATGAATTATTTTAGTGGTCTTTTAATGTTATACTGCACTACTTTTTGTAAAGAAAAGTAGGTTGTCAAGTTTTGCAAAATTGAAGTAAAAATGCACAAGAAATGTGTGTGACGTGCATATAACTGGACATGACTGATGAAAGCTGAAAGTGGGCGTTACCTGCCCGCTTTGCTGCGGTGCTTTGTGATTGCGCAAACTGGACCCATCTCATTTTTTTTCTTTTCAACTGTGCTGTAGGTTTCTTAAAGTGAAGAGGAAATATTTTTCACTGACTTGACTAACTGGAGAAGTAGGTGTACAGCGACACCCAGCTGCAGACTGGCCAGAACTTATTTTAAGTGATATGTTGACATCTGGTGGCAGGATGTGAAAATACCTCGTTATCAGGATGAAAATGACCCATTCAAGTCAAGTCAAGTAGTCTTTACTGTCTTTCAACAATATACAGGGCAGTACACAGTGAAACGAAACAATGTTTCCCCAGGACCAAGGTGCTACATCAGACAACATAAATAAAGGTTACATATACTCTAAAACTAAAAACTATAAATAATATAACCATAAATACACAAAATGCACATGTGCAACATGTAGTGCAAAGGGAAGACAAGACAAGAACAAGGAACAGTAGCGCTGACCCGTACACATGTTGTGCAAAGATGCATTGTCAATATGCAAGTAAGATAAGTGTGTGTGTGTGTGTGTGTGTGTGTGTGTGTGTGTGTGTGTATCAGTCCAGTCAACTACTATAAACCAACACATGGTACACCAGGTTTGTTAAGACTTAAGTCAGTGTTACTATTTTTGCACCATTTACAGTTAATGTTATTGGTGGGAAAATGTGGTCATCTGATATATTAGTTTTCACTTATACTTGCACTGTGGTTCAACTGTCTTACACACGTCTGCCTCTGTAAAAGAGAAAAGAATTGAGAAAGGTTGCGAGTACTGGAGCAAATATTTTCAGATAATCACCCCAGTGCACTGTAAACTGGGATTTAAGAAAGTTTTGATAATACACTGTATCTGCAGCGTTATAATGAACTCATGCATTATTATTAGTTTTTTCCAAACCAAATTTTAAATTTCCCTTTTCTCCTTCGCCTCATCTAAATGTGGAGACTAGCTGTCTGTAATATTGCTAAATGAAACCATGTTGCAGATCATTCAATCATCACAGTGTAGTGAAAAAGGTTTCTAATCACTGCTCTTCTGAGATCACTATGTAGTGACTTTGAGGTGCAGAGACCAATTTTACTAACTATAAGGGTGAATTGGTTTAGGTTTCAGAGGACTCATCAATATCACTGCCCTCTGGTGGCTGACATAAGCAATGCATTGCTCTAAAGCCCTGGGAGCCAGTCTTCTTTGGTGACTTGAAGTCTACAGCATAGATTTAGGATTTAATCTAACTCTCTTTGACATCCCTTTGTTTCTGCTCTCATACTGGATTACTCTGAACAGCATATGGGAGTTTAATAGAGAGAGCTGAAGGACTTTTTTTGCAAAGAGATCTGACAGATGGATAGCTCACAAACAGGATTTTGTGGTATATCTAGCAAAGCAATTTCCCTTCCCTTTAGCCAGAGTACAGTTAATTTTTCATTGCTGGGGCTGCTGTTGGTGGTTACAGAGTGAATTTAACATCCATTTGCCAACAATATCCATGGCCTGTCACTTTAGAGCAGAAGCTTTATTTCATGCACTGATACATGCTGCCATCTCCTTTAACTGACACACTCACAGTGATCTCTTGCAGCGCTGGGGAACAGATTGGCTACCTATTAAATGTACGTGGGCCTGCCTCTTCAAATAGAAAATGCTGTGATGTGAAAAGTTGAGCCACAGCTACAGTAATTGAATGCCTTTGTGCATATGAATGCATTTTTGCAGGTGAAACTGGCTTAGAGAGATTGAGATGATACGGTTTGATTTGCATGTAAATTGTTTTCTTTTTTGCCTCTGTTGAATGTTTAAGCTGCTACAGTGAAACATCTTATTATGTGAGTGTGTTTTGATGAAATACTGTTGGCATTTTAGAGAAAAAAAACACAAACAAAACATCTGCCTTGTTGCTGTTCCCCGCAAGTGCTTCTCTTCTATTTGTATTTGTTTGTCGCTGAGATGACTGATTTAAACACAATCATGACTTTAAGGAATGCGCTAGTACAGCTGATTTACACTTCAACATTTACACTCCAACATATTGATCATACATATAACCGTCATTATCAACAACTTCTTTTTAGTTTCAATGAGAATTTCAACACGTATACCAATGCATCTTAATGCAAAACTGCAATATGTTTGCTCTGGTGCTACACCATGCTGTAATTAATTATGAGTATGAGTGGCTTCCCTTAGCATGCCAGCATGGCCTCCTCTTGCGACTGGGAATGGGACATTCTGGACATGAAGGCCAGTCGTATCATGGCTCTCCAGCTGGCTCTGGGTCTTCAGGCCCACTGATTGACCGTGGTCCAGCTGAACAGACTGCAGATCTGGATGTCACTCTTTTCTCACACCAGGCTCTTGCAAGGACTGAGACAGATTCTCTGATGGGTCATCAAAACAAACTGCCTGTATAGCTGGCTAGCATCAAGGTCATGAATGACAAATATCACAGTCCCACTGTGGTTCTCTTAGTCCGTCTCAGAGCTGCTCAAAGTGCCTGTGAGGATGTAGTGTAATGTTCTGTGCTGCTTGCTTCAGGCTTGAATGCGGTTAGTTAGCCTGGGTGTGTAGTTAATACTGACGCTGAGTGGTTTAGAATCAGACTATTGGCATTGTTTGTTTTATGTGCTTTGCAGGAGTAATTAAGCAATGGTTTCTGAGTAAATGAATGCAACAACAGCCCTGTCAATAAATCTGTTTCAAGATAACTTAATTTGGCTAAGCACTGTGTTACAGAATACCGAGACACATATTATATCACTTGGTTTGAAACATTCTGATGATGAATTATTGAACATAAATCCATTATCTTGAACATATTTTATTTATGAATGCACCAAGACACTGGAGGACTTTAACACAGCAGGGTAATTATTGTTCCACACTGTGTCACCAGTCTTCCCTCAGATGCAACTGCCATAGCAAACTGCAATGAATCAAAGAATTGCGATTTTTGATTGACATTTTGTCTGTGCACAAGGCCCAAAGCGACATTAGTCGAATTGCTTTATTTAATGCTTTCTCCCTCATTTTGTTTCTCTTTTAGCATGCCTTGTAAACACTGATGCAATAATGCATTCCATTATATAGAGGAGAGGAGATGAGTGTCTCCCGTGGCTCTTCTCCATCTCAATAATAGGTCAACAGCTGTATTTAAAAAATTAATCACATTCTTGGCAGTTGCAAAGGTTAGCCGCTACGCTCTGAGATGCAATATTGGAAGCTCAGATCAGCAGCAAATCTCGGTGGAGATGAGGAAGAGTTGCCTTTGATGAATACAGCATGTAAATGATTTGTGTGTGTTTATAGGACACGGGGCTGGCCCTGCCTCACTCCAAGACAGCGGTGTCGGCACCACTCTGTGGCAGAGGCTGGCAACAGCAGATGGAAATAAGCAACAGAGGGGAGGGCTGACCCCGCAACAGCATTTCACAGTTTTTACTCTCTTTCTGCAAAATTATTTGTTTTCCTTATCATCTAACAATCTATCTATGATTCACAATTCCTACCTGATTCTGTTTTTGATTCTTTGTTTTCTTTCTTGCTACCTGCTAACTTTTCCTTTATCTAAACAATTTTTAATTAAAAGAAAGTCTTTATGTTGCTGTATTATCAGGGTTTCAATTTTATACCAAAATTCTCTCATGTCTTCATGACTCTTAGATTTAACATGAGATAATGTATGAGTTTTACTTGTTGCAACTTAGGGCAACTAAACAGCCTGTTTGTTGATCCTATGTTTTCTGATGAAGACATTCTCTGCCTGTTTGTGTGATCTTTAATGTGATCTTTAAAGAAATTGAAATATTGATGTCTTTCTCACATCAAAGACAAATTACTTTCAGAGATATGTTGAAGTACAAGGGCAGACAAATGAAATATGAATGTTTACCTTGGATTGCTTTTAGTAATTCTAAAATATTCAAAGTGGTATTTTTGGAGTGCCATGGCTCTTGCTTGTTGTACGCAGGCTGACACACGGGGATGAATTTTTCAGTGGGGATCTGATTTGGCTGTCACAGTAAATAGATAACTTGATAAGTCAGAAACACTGAAACTCGATTGTTGGATGAAAATCATACACAGCATGATGCAAGTGAGTGAAAAGATTGTTGAAATATGGTTGTCTGTCTGGTGCTCTTGACAGTTCTAAGGCCTGTGCCGCAGATTATCTATTATGTTGTTTGCACATGTCAGCTTTGAAAGCTTTTGTCTGTCTATGAGTATCAAAGATGAATTAGTGAAGCCTGTAATAATTGGTAATTTAGCCCAAATGTTTATCCGTTACTTGGGACGATTTATCTGAACAAATTTTGGCTCATAATATAGAGGTCCCACCTCAGCCAGAGTTCAAACATTAATATTATTTTTATGCTAATAGTATTTTTTTCTCTCCTGGGTGTAATTAAGAATGAAAAAACAATCAGAAGATAAACAATAAGTAATTATCCATTAAAAGAAAATTATAATACTGATTCAAAAACAACAGAGACCCTTTGGGAAATCAGATTCACTATCATTTCCTTTCTCTCATTATAAGAAAAGATGGCCAGCC
>OMLM01002467.1:8668-34989 GCA_900302695.1 Helostoma temminkii
GATCCAGCGAAAAGTCATCCCTGTGAGCATGCGCACACACACACACACACACACACACACACACACACACACACACACACAGTACATTATGTGCATGTAGACACATGCATTTACATTCATACACACACACACACACACACACAAGACCATGCACAAGTATGCACATACGATATTCAGTAAGATCTCATCACACACACACACACACACGCTGTATACAGTATACTCAGGCACGTCTGTGTTATAGTTTATGCAGAAATATATGTATATGTATGTTTCGTGTGTACACGTGTGTTTGTGTCGTACCATCTTTGGCTCTCAATCCAGTCACTCAAAAAATGTCTGACTTCAATGGGGAAGGCAGATGGTGGATAGAGGGTGTTGACTGTCTCGTCAGGCAGGCACTGTATCAACTGGGACATGTGCTTCCACTGAGCCATGATCAAGCGGGGCTGTTAAGAGTTAGGGTAAGAGGACATTTTGTATGACTCTTTATTTTACTGCATTGTTAAGTCACAGAGAAACCATGATTTGATTAAACATAATAATACACCTTCTTCTGCTGCCCTCTCCAGTATAGTTTTATGTATATAAACCTAAAAAATAATAAACCAGATAAATGTTCATAATTATTGTCTAGTATACCAAATATTTGACTGGTTTAGCAACTCCCCCACTTAACACATATCTCTGAAAAATGTTGGGCAAAGATTGACTACATCTGGGTTAAGAGGGGAGACTACTGTTCCAAGGAAGAAAACATCCTTTGACCAGGCAGCATTTACACTGAGAGCCCCCAGGTCTGAAATACCATTTCACTAAATATACGACACAGTTACACTTATAATTTATGCATAACCTTAACTCTTTGGGTAAGAAGTAACCAGACCTGCCATCACACCTAGAACAGTGTTAGCTGTTCACAGTGTTAGTTTGTCTATTCAATTCAATTTTCAATTCAATTCAACTTTATTTATATAGCGCCAAATCACAACCAATCACCAATCTATTTCCCCAATCCTCCTGGGAAAGCTGCACGTGACTGTAAGTAAACAACCACAAACAATCAGTTGGACTGATATCTAGACTTACTCTTGCTCAGCCACTCCAGAGCAATCAAAAATTGTTAACAATCTCAGTCACTTTTCCTGTTTGACTGGGGTCATTATCTTGCAGGAAAACAAAGTCTTGTAAGCTCATAACTCCGTCAGCGAAGCCATACGTGTCTCATTGGCTTCTCTCACCTGTCACCTTCTTGCACCTTTTGTATTAATGCTTTTTAACCACAATACTGATTCATCAATACAGGTGTATTATGTATACAAGAATCATTGAATCCTTGGTTTTATAAGCCCGTTGTTGGTGTTAAAAAGAGTGAAAACTAGAATAACATTTTGTGAAATATGCTCATTAAGTGATGAGAGGGAGAGGTGAGAGGATTCATAACATGCCTGCTTGCTAAATACAAAACTAGAGCCAGGGAATTACAAGTACTCACAATAATTAAACACTATTGTGAGATTGTTGGTTTTGTTATTGTTGCTGTCAAATAACAAACAATAACATTAATATAAAACCGATTAAAAACGATTAACCATATTACAAGCAAACGCAAAAAGCTCAAAATAGGTAGATTAAAGATATTTTCTGACTGACACAGTTATTACACAGATATTTATAAAATACCCCCTCCCCCTTGAACATAACAGGAGGGATCCAAAAAACAAACAAACAAACAACAACATAACTAATGTAAATATACTGTGTGAAACTGTACTGCCTCCTAACACACAGGTATTTTCATCCTTATGTGTAACATGTTCATATCTTCATATCCTCTCCATGATGATTTTATTTATAGAAGGAAGAAACTGATGAACTGAAAGTTGTCAATTACATCTACAGTTAACACACACCCTCAACTTCAAGTTCAATCGGCTGCAGCATCCAACAGGTTTTCAATAAAGATGTGAGTCAGTAAAAGACAAATCACATATTGTACTATTAACATGATTACAAGGAGTTACAACAGTGACCTACAGTAAATATCAAGTTCTAGCTTTTACAAGACAGTACACTTCAAATAAAGGCTTTA
Source organism: Helostoma temminkii (assembly GCA_900302695.1). NCBI lineage: Eukaryota > Metazoa > Chordata > Actinopteri > Anabantiformes > Helostomatidae > Helostoma > Helostoma temminkii. Next base: position 10,761 of record OMLM01002467.1, read on the forward strand.
AAATGGACATTATACTGAACATACCATGTGAGCTGTGATGGCAGTAAACAGTTATTTCCATCCTCTCAATGTGTCTTTCCCTGCATCAACTAGTGATACTAGTGATGTCTGCATAAAGCAACTAAAATACCGTCTGCACTCTGCAGACATTCATGTAATGCACCACTTAATACACTTAACGTAAACATATGTTTAAGGAATGTAATGGGAAAACATTAGAGAAAATAAACAGCATGCATATTTTAACATGGCATGCTCTTAAAGAAATGGCTGATGGATATAATGTTCTACAGTTATTGAAAGGCTTGGTTTCTTTTCAGTTGAGTGTTCCTGAGTTTTCACCTTGTTGTTGGGATAAAACTGAACAGCCCCATTTAATAAAGAAAAAAACTTAGTTTACACTGTCAGTGTGGAGTCAAGCTGTGGAATGTAGAGCTGTCTATAAAATCAATTTTATGCTCTTTTTCTTGTTTTTTTCTTGTTTTCCCTGTGACTCAGAAACACACTTGAGCATGTGTATTCAGTACTGAGTGTTACTTACACTGTGATCCCTGCCACGTCTTCTAGAAATGATTCGCTCCTGCAGCAAAGCTGTTCACATTTTGGGTCAGCTCTTAAAAGGTGCTTTATAACCACAAAGTCAGTACTGGCATTATTATGTATACAATGACAAAGTTACAGTACACGTCTAGCTTATCTTGCTTGGATTTTTTGGCCACAGATTTTATGCACTAGTTTATTAATAACTTGCCAAAATTAATAACAACTCAAATAGTTGTAATTGCTATGATAATGTCTGATGATAATTTCACTTTGTGTGATTTTCTTATCTTAGCACAAACAATTTGGGCCTGTTAAGCTGCTCTGCTCATGCAAAGAGACTCTGAAGAATACAACACTAAATCCTTTCATATAAACAAAAGCTGACTACAGCAATGATAGTATGTCTATTACTGTGAAGGCTGCAGCAAATCGTAGTTTATAAAATCTTTTGATAATGTCATGGGCCACGAAATGCTATATGAAATAATGAAGTAGTAATTTAACCACTTAATTATTATTTTAGTAAAACAGTTGCACCAGTGTAAAAGTAGCACCTTGAGGATTTTCCTCATAGTTCAGTTCTAATCTGTAGATCTGTTGTAAGCTGTAGTTAATCTATTAACTACAGCCTCAACAGTAAACTGAACCTCTGGAGGTTATGCACCAACCGTACTCGTTCCTTGCACTTACCTATTTTTCCTGCTTAAAACACACCTTCACGAACTGGATGTTAGTGTGTTGCCTGAGTAAAAGGTGCCACTGTAACATCAGTGTTACTCACTTCGCACATCAGTGGTTTCAGTGTTGTAACAGTATACAATATACAGTGGTTTGGAAAATATCAACCTTGTACTTTGACTGTAAGACAGCCCAAATTCTCCTAAGCATCTGCTCCAGGGCTCCTTGTTCCTCCTGTCTCTGAAGATATTTATTTATTAACCTGGCTGTATGTTTTGAGGGTGTTGGGGAGCAGTTTAGTAGAACAAGAAAAGTCATTTTTCAGATGACGCTACATTATGCAATACAGTGGGATTTTGCACCTTTAGTACGTAAAACACTTTTCCAAGTATAATTTTAACAAATATGTATATGTATGATAATATTGTGTGTGTTAAGATATGGAAAATCCTGTCAAGTTGTCATTGATGTCACAGCATAAATTAGTACTGATGGTTTTCCACTGGCATTCTCAGAAATCAACACAGTGGAAATTTGATAGTTGCTGTGAGGTTTGTTTTTAATTCTAGTGCTACAAAAACTAGTTACGAGTTATTTAGTTACTTTGGCGAGTAGCTTTACTAATGTATGTAATCAATTTTATTATATTGCCCTTTGTTGAAGAGACTGAAATTATATTATATATTACTTAGAGACAATTAATCAATCAATGCAGTATGTAACTTTTGGAGCACGTTTCTATGGAGAGATGCTGTCAAAGGCATCTGTCACGTAGACCTACTGAACAGTCTGGCAGTAGTCCTGAGACATTCTCTTCTAAAAATGTACAAGAAAAGGTTGTCCTTGATGTACTTCTTTTAATTAAATTTTCTAAATAGCGTCCTTATTTACTTTACTGAGGGAGGATTGAGTGGAGTGGAGGATTGATGTAAATAAAGTCCAGTAATCAGGTTACTTAGCTCCCATGTAAACTTGTTCTCCGATTACCTGCGAAACCTGGTCTCCCTGAGTAATCAGATTTCTTAACTGCATGTAAACACACCCTATGAAAGCCTCTGAGACCAGAATTATCAACATGGTTTTCCTTAGTTTCTGTTAAGGTAAACATATGTACTGTAGATCTTTAAGTAACTGACAAATAATGTAGTTTTTTAATCAGTCACAATGAAACATGGTGCCTCCACATTCAAACCAAACAAACTACTGGATTTAATTTCCAAAAGACAGAAAGAGAATATTTTCATTGCATAGTTTCTCCAGGCTACTGTCACTATTGTGCTGAGGCTGTTCTGGCTGAGGCTGGTCATGTCTGTCCTTACCTTCTCATTGCAATGTCCATTGTCTGTTGCTGGTGTCAGCATTGAGGAAACTGTGATGGTTGCCAATAAGAAATTAGCTCAGTCAAATTAAAAACTTGTAAACACAGAGCATGCCAGCCTTAACCTGCCCTCTAACAATAGAAATGTTTCACTATTATAAAGCAGAGTGGATTATCCACGTATCCACGTCACGCACGATCATGGAGTTACACTTTCACATTGCGGTTAAACACACTGTGAATAATATTATTAGCAAATATTAGATGATAGTGTCAAGAGTTAAGTCCAAACAGCTTCTTTGTGCCAGACATTTGATATTCACTCTATGTTGTTTGGGGAGCTACTGTAATATAAATGCCATGATATTAAAATGTAGTCAGTTCTAGGACTGATGGCAGCTAAACAGCACCGAGCTGTTCAGGACTTCTAGGAACAGCACAGTTGTTGACAGAAACGTGCTCACTGGGCACAGAGCATGGAGGGAGGGACAACGATGATGAAGACTAATTGTTACATTGACCATTAAATAACGACCTTTCACATGTTGTTTAATATAAGACAACGATTTAAATCACAAATGTTTAGCTGACGCTGGTGGAAACATCACACAGTCACTTAAATGGTTTGCATTACTGCAGGAGGATACCAGGCTGTTCTTCAGGCCGACATAACATCCTGCAACAGCCTGTTGTTTTATAACCAAAACATGACAGAGACGCAAACAACATATTTAAATACGCACCGTTCCGCATTTAACGAGGCCTCATTAACTGAAGGCCCCGACATTTAACCAAGAAATACCCATATAATAAAACAACCTACATATGGTCTTACCTTTAGTTAAACGGAGATTTCAAAACACTGACAAAATAAAATGGTCCGTCGCCTCTTCCTCCTCTTTTCTGTTAGAAGAACTCCGCCAGTCTGAATATCCTACTGAACATTCCTGTTACTCCATGGCTCAATTTGACGCTGACGTTGTCCCTGAAAACCTGTAAATACTCCTTCGTTTCTAACAGAGGAGAAAATAACTTTGAGCGCCGAGCGCTGGGCGCAGACAACTTTTAACAATGTAGAAAGTAGGTTAGCCTCACTTCCCTGTTACGCACGATTTGCGGCTAAACGGAGAAACGCGCTGTATTTCCTGCCCTCATGTTCAAGTTCACACATGACCAGAATTCTCTATCTTGTCCTGGCAAATGACAGGATAGCTGCTAGCAATATGATCATGTAGGAGGACTTGTGGCATCGCAGGATTAGCCAGAGTTTATTGCACAATTGGATTCGATACACTTGGTCCTCGTTGCGCACTTTCTCTGGTCTTGGAGCTCATATAGAAATATATATGTATGTACAGTATTACAGTTTTATTATTACGGTACTGCGGTAAGGTTACACTTCACTGACAGCATCTGCAGTCATTAATGTCTCCAGATTTAAACATTAACCACAAATACATAAATGTTCCAGGCGTTTATCTGCCGCCTTTCAAACTGAAACTACAACTGAATGTAGTGGGCTTGGTAAACTTCCACAGAAGTAGACGTAGGCGGAGTAATGTTGAGTCATTTCACCAGATGCTGCTCCTTCCAGTAAGTAGTTTACTGAGACACATGATACCATATCTGCAGATGGCAGTATCTTCGGGTCGGACATCTTCCCAGCGGTGCTCACTGGGGGAAAACATCAGGCCTATAGACTTTCACTAGTCTGTGGACATCATTCGTTTATATGATAGCTGAGGTTTGTGGTCGAGCACTGTAAGAACCCGTTGTGTGGGTTTATAGGGTGGTTCTGGTTCTTAATTTGGAGTTTAGGTTTGTCCCTGCAGGGCTGAGTGCAGTTTATCTGCAGCTCCTGCTGCCACGCCTTCACTGAACAAGCAGCTCTGTGGACACCGTTTCACTTCAGTACCGACGCTCTCGACTCAGCAGCGAAATGCAACTGTGATATTTTAATATATTTGATATTTTACAATCAGAGCTTCTTAAATACAATTTAGTTTTAAAACAATCCGACTGTGTTTTAACTATAATGGCAAATCCTGCTGGCACATCCAAATGCTTCAACCAGAAATAGAAAGTAATAAAACACTGGCTGAATATAAACTTTAACTCTTAAGCATGGACATTTAATTACAGAGCATTACCTTTAATAAAGTAATAATGTAGTTACACATGTAATTAACTATTTACTAAAATTATAATCAACTATATTTGGGACAACACTGTCATTGTTTTTATATATGGCACGGAGATATTTTTACATTTCCTGGGTTGGCCACATGAGGGAGGTATAGACCTTCTTAAACCAGTCTGTGTGATATGTTCATGGAATCTGTTTAAAGTTATGCGCCATCAAAGATCACACAGGCATGATCATCTGCAGACGACCTGAGAAGTGCCTCAAATCTTTCAAAATCTTGAAAAAATAATGTATTTCAACCCTCTGATCCACGTCTATCAACATCAGATTTTTCTTTTCTCACAGTGATGCCTTTAATTTTTTAACAGCCTTCTTTTATTTTCATGTGTACCTGTTTATCATTTATTTATTCAGTGATCACATTTAGCCGTGTGAGAGGGGGTAGGTCAAGATATTTTACCAGGACATTCCACCTGTCAGACCTAATTTCCTGAGAGTTTTGATTGACCTCTCCAACACAGAAACAATGCAGCTGCAAAGATTTGATCATTTCCTTTCAAAGAACCTGAGAAGTTACAACTGCGACTTATTTTGTTCATTTTCAGATTTTAGATTTGCTTATTTGTCTGGAATGAAACAGCTAAATATTGAATCTAATAATCATGATTCATTTATTTCATGTTTTCTCCTTAAAGCTGAAAAAAAGAAACTGCTACACGTTGCAAGCCTGATGGACTCAGTCCTCACTAACCATAAAGATTTGACGTTTTAGTATTCACGCCAGGATTTGTCATGACAGCTACACCTTCCAGGAAAAGAAAGTGCCAATATCTGATGTTAAACACCATTGATCTTATTATCTAAAAGCAGTCTGCAGTGGCAGTGCTTTCTCTGTCACAATGAGCAGTCCTTCCCCTCTCAGCGTGAATGTGAACGTTTTCTGTAAAACCTTTCACAAACAAGAAAATGTAATGGTTGTTTAGACAGAAGAAGGAGCCAAGATTTTTGTTTATTTATTTATTTACCTATTTACAGATTTGGCATACAACATTTTAACTGAGCTCAGTGTTCGTGTTATTGTTGTTTGCTGCATTGTCACACTTTATGCAGGTCATTAGTTTTGGGGTCCTTTTAGGTAAAGGCTCCTTACTTCAGGCTTACAACATCTGGAACCAATACAGCTGTGCTGGCTATCTCTGGGACCAGGGGGCTTGAAGGTTTTAGGGTGGGTTGGGGAGGGCAAGGGGTTGGGCTAGTTGCTGCTTTGGCCCTAGGGGTCCATGTGTCCCTGACTTCAAAATAGACTTGATTGCTAACAGCTGGCAGTCCTAACTCACCCAGTGTCAGAGCTCTCCTCTGATGTCAACCTTGTCAGTATCAAGGCCTGGACAATAGAGAGCCAGCACAGCAAAGGTAGAGAGGAGGACTGTGTGTGAAATGAGATTCAGGCAGTGACCTTTTTTATGAAGGTTGTTTCTATAAATATTTTTTTCTCAAAGCACCTCTGAAGAATGGTATGAACACCAGGGGGTAGAGTGCCTACTAAAAAAGAAGTTTGCAATCACAAGCTGCTTAAACTAAGTGCACATATGGCATTAGTGCAAAACTAACAAATGGGCAACACTGAACAGACTAAACAGTCAGGAACTGACCTAAAAGCTTTGGTTTATTATAGTCACACAAATTTATCATCATCAGATTATCTAAAATGTGTTTCCTATATAACAACTTTAAAAAACCAACAAATATAAAATTAATACTGTGATAATAAATATATATAATATATATATTTATTATTACTGTGAAACATACTTTCAATATGACTCTTTATTTAATCTGTATCACAGTGAGGAAAAGTGTGACAGGGCTATTCACTGCCACAGTATAGAGTAAATAGGACAGCAGCTCATTAGCATCTTTTATTATCCAATTACAAACTCTGCTCGCCTAATTACCTCCAATCAGCAGGGAGAAGAAAATGATTGACTTCCTGGAGGACAGGAATCACTCAGGACAAAAAGGACAAAGTGTGTCTCAGTCACTTATTGAAAGTGCCTCACAGAAAGACAAACTGAAAATATACATATGTCACAAAGTCTTTGGCTATTTAAGAAATGAATGATTACAAGTCACCTTACAACACCACCATCACACAGTGTGGAGGTATTTATGAGCTAGCACAAAAACATGTTTCAGGCTTCTGTAATATTGTCAATACTACATGATATGTGACAAAAATTTTGTTGTGTGTATTTAGTATATGATTAAATATGTGTCTAATATCTCATTGTCACATTTCCACATGGTCTGCCTTCTCAAGGTTATTTTGTTCTGTGGATTATGTTATTGAGTTTGTGACACGAAGAGATAGGATAGTTTTTAAACAGCTGCAGAAATGATTATCCTTCATCAGAGGATGAAGGGCAGTTGCTACACATTGTTGCGCTATGAGAACTATGCATCATTATTAGACGATTAATTACTCTGTCATCAACACCACCAGCACCACAGTTCTACTGGGATTCAGTCACAGATGTTTCAAACTCTGCTTTGACACCTCTATCCATAACTGGTGAGCAATAGATCCTATTTCAGGCTTTGACTCAAGTTTTACTTCTTCGCACATAGTTGCTCAGATTCACTTCTCTCAGTTAGTTTTGAGTCTTTGAAAGATGTCAGGAAACACCAGAAATAGCACAGTGCAGACCGCTGGGACGAGCTGTTGTTTACAGACAGTGACAGGGATGAAGGACCTCTGAGCTCTGGTGCTGGGCCTAAAGCCTCGGGGGTGTGAAAGCGCTGCTTCTGTTGCTGTTCTGAACGTGGCACCACATACATAAAAACACACAAACATGCAGAAAAGCAAACTTCTGTGCACATAGGCACAGATTTTCTGTATGTTTTAATTTTAACGCACACACACACAGTTTCTTTTTTTCTGATCTCCCACCACATACAGATACACATTTAGTCTCAGTAACCATTAGGTTACCTGTTTATTAGAACTCCGATGGTATATATGTGACTCAACCTCTGTAGACTCGACCCAAACTGCGCCCGAAGGTGCTGTTCAGTGGCAAATGGACTTGCTTTAAGGTCCTGAAGATGTTTCACCTCTCATCTGAAAGGTTTCATCACTTCGGGCTGAGCAGTTCTGAGCGGACTGATGAAGCCTTTCGGGTGAGAGGTGCATTGTCTTCAAGAACTTAAAGTAGTCTAGATGCAAATCCAAAACCTCATGTACTGTAGTAGTCTTGTGTGTTACATGTAATGATGTAACAATCGGTGTCAGTGACTGAGCTCACCTAAACGTTGGGTTGAGCCAGGCTACAGTTGCAGTTTAGCAACACTATCATGTAATTTCAAAGAAACAACCCCAGTGCAATATTGACAAATTCTGTTTAATATTGTGTGATACTCTTCTCTTAAAATACAGTCTTTTCTGAGGTAGACCATTACAGTTCAAGAACATTTTCATTTTTAAAACAGACATCAAAAAAGACATGAAATAAATACTTTCATGTACAATATGCCGCAAAAATGAGGTAGAAATGGTTACAGAAAATGTACAATAACCAAGAACAAAGTTACTGTGATAATAGATCGAAATGCGTAAAAAATAAAAGCTTGTTTTGTTGGACAAACTGTCAGGAGTATTGGGAACAGCAACAAATCAAAATGATGTAGCTACATGTACCTAAGACATCATGTGTAATTACATGTGAACAATGTTTGCATTATCTAACGGTGAAGTAGGGGATGTCAGGTAATTTGGAAATGTGTTTCCAGTTTCTCAGACTGTGGGTCACTTTGATTGATCTGGCTGTATGGCGTGACTGAAGCCACCAGCTGGTGAGGGAAGGCTGCACTGTGATATAAGGTTGCTGGACATCAATCAGACCACTTCCACTCCAGAGAAATCGGTATAAAGAAAGAGAGGAGAGTGGGGGTGGGGAGAGGATACAACGCCACATGGCCACCGGGGCTTGTGGCCAGGGGGCAATCCAATCTAATGAGATTGCACTGGGGAGAGAGAGGAAAAAGAGAAAAAGAATAATGAGGGAGGGAGGGAGTGACAGAGGTGGGAAAGGGTGGTAGGACATATTACATCATGGTGTATATACCTCTTCAGGACCATGGCAACAGTTTAACGAACAACCGCTATACCTGCAGTCCAGTGACCGGGTTTTTCCAGCTTGTAAAAACAGAACTAAAGCAGTGCTGGAAAAGGAGATATCTGTCTGGATTGTCGACATGTTGGGTTCATCCACAATATTACACATGTTAACTGTGAATTTTTAGCCTTTGGGGTTTGCTGAAAGCTTTTATATAACAACTCCTTAAAACATTATCTTGCATCTGTGTTGGTTGTATTTTGTGCTCAGGTGGTCACTTATATGATTGTGTGTGTAATATTTACATTTCAGCTGTAAAATTAGAAACAGCAGACATGTATATACAGGGTATATAAACATTAAGAAGCTGAGATTTTCAGCAGTTTGTCCAACAAAAAAAGAAATATTTTCTGTATACTACATAGCATTTGTTGAAGACAATCCTCACTCCACCATTAACTACAATAAAAATAAAGGTTAAAAGAAAAAGAAAAGAAAATGTATTTATATATTCATATATAATAATACATGGATTTATGGCATCAAATATCCTTTGAAATACCTGAATTACATTCAATGTTACTCTTTGTAGAATTTTCAAGTTTCTCTTCCAAAGTAAAAGCCCAGCTGCAGTGGGTATGACAAGACAGTCAGGTTTCTCCTCGCTCCTCTATCTTGATCCGCACCACTCTCTACTAAGACCCTAAGATTACATACATTCTTTATTTAATATTTCTGAGGTAAAGAAATTCTTCCTGAGCATTTCAAACAAGACTACATACTAAGAAAACAAAAAGGAGCATGTGAAATAGAAAACATACACACTATAGGAGAAGCTGAGTGTGCAGACAGATTATGTTTTTTTTCTGTATGTGGTGTTCTCAGGAAAACTGCAGTATATGTGGAATGTGAGATCAAGAATACAATTATATGGAAACCAACGGCAACAATCCTCAAATAATAAAGTAAGTTGTACCATTATATGTGTGAGTATAGTAGAATTGATGAGTTAAATGAAACTACATGTAAAGTACTGCAATAAAGCATGTTGAGTGTCATTTTAGGTTTTATTCAAACAACCTAACCTCTGGGAAGGACAGCTGCATGTTTGTATTCATTGAATGTCCAGAAATATTCTTTGTCTTTCAGAGTAGTAAAGACTACCTGTTGTGTCATGATTTGGTAATAAGCTATCAAGTATAATAATATACTGTGGGATGCTTAACTGTATTTGGTTTGACATGTTTTTGGTCAAAGACTGTGGTTTACTGAAATGTTGCAGATCCCAAGCCCTTCGTGCTGCTTGATTAGTGACAATCCAAAGAGGAAATCAACATTAGGATACCAAGTAAGTGGTCTGGCAATAAATAGGATCCTGAGAGTAGCAGTCAAAAGTGGGCATTTTCCAAACACTGATTATCCATAATCTTGGACCATGTCACCCAGCAACAAGTAATTGATTTTGTCCTGGACCAAGGCTAATCAGGATCTCTGGGACCAAATAGCTTAGATAGATCTTATTCTCCCATTGGCCAAACAAGTAATAAAACTACCCCACTCAACAAGGCCTATCCATCTTTGTTTTTCTTTGGGAAAAATAAAATATTGATGACATTCATAGCAAAACAAAACAGTATACCATGGCATGCTTCTGCCAATAAAGCAACTTTGTCAGCTCTCCCATATCATTGATCTCCTCTGGCTCTTTTGGCTGCATAATGCGTAATTACAAAACAGCAACAAAACATTCCCAATGTCTGCCATGTCAAAACAAAGACAGGGTCATAGTGCAGTCCTAGTACAGTGACTGGCTGCTTCCTCAGTGGCTGTACATCTTGCTCCACTCTATACAAGAGTCTGGTTCTTTTGTGGTGGTGTGTGGGCGCACCTTGCAGAAGGCATTCTCAAAGTCTGTGAAGGCTGCAGGTTTGGATGATGTGGGGAGACCATGCATGGCCCCAGTGGGGGAGGAGGCTGAGGAGAGTGCCTGCTGGCCAAGCTGCAACAGTTCCCACACTGAGAAGCCCTCTGTGCGCTGCAGCACAGCGCTCAGCTCCCTCTCACTGAGGCTGCAGCCCTGAGGTGCCAGCACCTGCAGCAGCACCTGCCTGCGCATACCTACATCTGGCAGGCCAACGTGATATCGCTTGGCAAAGCTCTGGTGAACTGCATCTTGCAGTAGATCTGGCCTGCCAGTGGCACATACAAGAATCACCAGACCCGTGGTCCCCACCTGGGCTTTCTCCAGGGTAGTCAGAAGTGTCTGCTTTAGCCCCTCCTCTTCCATGGCCTCCACCTGGTTGAGCAGCACCACAGAGGGCTGTCGTGCCACTGCCACCTGTAACAGAGTCCCCAGAATGCGCTCTGCCTCAGCCTTCCCTTTAGAGGCTAGCATAGCTCCACTTACTCGGTAGAAGGAAGCCCCTAACTGTGAAGCCAAAGAACGAGTCAACGTTGTCTTACCGCCTCCGCGGGGGCCAAAAAGCAGGACAGTTCTTGGTGGCCGCACCACTTGACTTGGCCTCAACACGGGCCACAGAAGGTCCTCCTCCAGAGCAGACTTGACATGGGTGAGCCCGACCAGCTCCCCCCAGCCCAGAGCTGGACTACAGTCTAATAACTCCCCATTGACAAGGTCCAGCAATAAGGGATCTGGGTTCTTCATTGACTCAACAGTAGGACCGCACAATGGGGGGCGTTTGTGGGCCTGGGAGCGATGCTGCTGCTGCTGTTGGCTGAAGCCCTGCTCTGCTACACCATTCTCCCCCGTCATGCCTGCTGGGGGGCTGTACTCCCCTGCTGCCCCATACTGCGGAGACACCAAGGGTTGAGAGGAGGGCTTACTGGGCTTGAAGGTTTGAGGGTCTGTGCTGCCTGTACTGCTGAAGCTGTTTCCCCGACACTCGGTTTTGTCATTTACACTGTAGGGTGAATTTCCCCCAGCCTTCAAGGGGTCATAGCTGTATTTCCTGTAACGAGAGCCATCCCCGCCCTCATCCTCTTCAACACTCATCTCAAATGCTTTTCTTTTTAATGTCCCTCCAGAATCAGATGTACCAAGGTTGGTGCTCTGGTAACTATAGCTGCCTCCTACAACTGTGGGTCTCGTGGGAACAGGAGTAGGGGCTGGTAGACCTGAGGGCAGGTACGTTGCAGAGGGGTGGCTGTAGCTGGGGGCAAGGCTGGTCTGGGGAGGGTATGTGCTAGGGGGATAGTTATAGACAGGTGTGGTAGGGCTGTAGCTGGGCACCAGAGTGGGAGTGGGTTGGAGAGTGTGAAGGGAGGCAGGGGGAAGTGCTGCACTGGGTTGGGGACAGTACCCTGAGGAAAGATAGGTGCCATTGTAGCTTGAGGGGTAGTCGCTGGAGCCACTGCAGGAGCTGCTGCCACTGTAGCCAGAGTCTGAGAGGTTACTGTTCACCACTGAAACACTGCTTACCCCCGGAAGGCCTGCAGATGTGGCTACAGCCTTGGAACCTGGAAGGCTATCATGGCCTCCAGGGGGCACTAGGGAATAGGAGGCATCAGTGCTGTGGGAGAGTGGCCAGGGCTCCAGCTCAGTCTTCTGGCCATTGAGGCCCCCAAAGGTCCCTGTCTCAGTATACGTGCCTAAAGTAGGTGGCCGGTCATAAGGTGAGTCTAGCACGCCAGCGTACTTTTCAGCGTAGCGTTTCAACAGGTTGGAAGCTGTCAGGGCGGAGATGTCGTCATTAGCCCAGGCATAGTTGTAGGAGCTGCGGCTGCGGCCAGAGTAGAACTCCGACTTGTGAGCTGGAGAGGAAGTGGTGGAGGAGACATCTAGGTGCTGCTCAGGCCACTGGCTGAGAGGCTGGGCATGCTCTGGGGTCCAGTGCATCTTTAACAAGCCTGATGGACAAAATAAACAGAGAAGCCATGTTTTAATTATCTGTAAAATATGTCTCAGAATAGAATATTGATGATGTGGGTGTGATCATATCTTAAAGAATTTTAGTAGCAACCTGAGGTTTCATTTCACAGTAAAACTATTATGATTCTTCCCATGACTGGAAAATAGAGAATCTCTCCATTGGCTTTGATTGCAAAATAATTTTCAGAAATGCAAACAGCAACTCAGGCTACAAAATTGCCAAAACGTAAAAACATCATGCTGTTTACACTTTGTTACTACTACTACTACTTCTTCGCAGTTCTACATTAACATTTACATTTTTAATCTGACACATCATCTGTGCAAGTCTCTGACACTGCAGACTCAGTACGCAATGAAAATAATTTAAAATCACATTGTAAAGCAGAATTTTATAGTTTCAGTTCCAGCTTTATATAATGGTGTAATATTCTTTTTTTGTGATTTGAGATCTATTTTGCCATTTTATGATAGTAAAGGGAAAAGAAAACAGTATCTATGGTTTACACTAGACTGACTGTATTCCTCATGGCCAGGACTGAAACAAACAGACAAATGTAGACAATCTTGCACAATTGCTTTCTTCACTATTATGTACACAATGACAAGAAATGTTCTTTCTTCTTCAGATTATTTAAATGTTACTATTATGCACAAGGGACTCAAATTTCCACAAGGGGGAAAGGAAAGTAAAGGGGAGGTGGATGGTCAAAGAGAAAGCTGCAGCAAGAAAAAAACAGTCAAAGCAGAATGGTTGGTTCAATGTGTTGTTTTGCAATTTCCCAGCTTATGCTGGCGTGGCGATAAGATCCTGCTACTATTCCCCGTTCTGCTAGCATCTGCAGGTCTCCCAGAGGAGCTATTGTTATCTCCCCTTGCATGTTCCTCTGAATGCCTGCTCTCTCCACCCTGCACCCCCAACTACCACCCACCAATACACCAGAGCTCCAAATGCCCAGTGGCTGACTGGACAGAGGGAGGGAGGGTGTGTGGACAGTGGTGTGGAGAAAGTGAGAAAGAGCGAAAGAAAGAGCGAAAGAAAGAAAGAGCGAAAGAAAGAAAGAGTGAAAGAAAGAGCGAAAGAAAGAAAGAAAGAAAAAGAAAAAAGTGGGCTGGATTTGCAGCATAGTGTGCTATTCACCAGCACAGTCACCCATGGAACATTGGGAAAGTGGAATGTCTGTTCCTCAGGCTGACTTCAGCACTGCTGAGCTCTGATTGATCATGGCTGCTCTGCACTGAACACATTAACAGGAGAGCAGGCGGCCAAAACAAGAGTTTTTTGTTTTCCTTGTCCCATCCTCTAGATGTCTTATTTCCCATTAACTTTGTTTGAAATGTGTGGAACTTGAAGACACAGAGCAGTTTAACAACTCTTTTTTGGGCTGAAACAAATATTCAGATAAACAGGTTTATCAACTTGCACTTAAAATCGCAAAACTAGTGAAAAATATTTGCCATGATTTACCACAGAACAAGGTGATCTCTTGTTTTGTATGACCAACAACACAAGATATACAGTTTGATAACATATATGACAAAAGAAAACATCAGAGTAAAACATATTTATCTAACTATCTAAACTAGTTGAACAGAGAATCAATGCATTGCTGCAGCTCAAAACTCCTCTACCCAAATTTACAACACATTACATCAATACATCTGCTAATTTATAACTGTGCTGTCCTGTTTATCCTCAAGACCATTTTATAGTGTGTCTGTACTGTATGTTGGTGATGTGTATTAACCAAATACATTATGGTTTGATGGTTACAGAATCATCTGTTTCACGAAGACTAGTGATACATCTTGCTGGGGTATTAGCTTGACATTCCACACATAGCTTGGCATTATTGAACTGTCACGATTTACCCTGAGGTGAGGACTACACCGGCCACAAACAGGGTGGTAAGAAGGAATAAGGCACAAGTCATCATTATTATCCTCTCCTCCTTCCCTTTAGTAGATGCCTTATAATTCATTCATTATTCATGGCTGTCTGTGTGTGTGGAGCCAGGCTTCTTATTGCCATTTAAATCAAATCTCAATATCCACAGCCTGTGATTCTGCTGCTGCTCCCTCGCTCACTTCTAAACTTTGGCCTCTTTCTTTACCCGCTTTCCAAACCTCCCCATGTGTGTTTTCAGATTACGCCTGTTATTTATTCAGTCAGCTGAGACCAGCAGACCAGATGGCCATTGGATTATCATGTCCTTCATATTCAAATCCACTGCCTCAAGTTCCCAATGGCCAAACCAGTTCAAGCACTTCTCTAACTATCAGCCTACTTACACACCCATCACAGTAAGACATACAGGAACATTCTCACACTCTTGCATTCTTATAAATATGCTGAAGACACTGGCTTGTCCACACCCAGATGACCACATATTTTTGTGGCCTGACTTGCAGGTCTTTGTCCAGGCTGCAGAAACTATATATGTCCTGCAGGCCCTTCCCATCTGCAGCACAACCAGTTTGTGAGCAGCCCCAATAATGGGGCCTGTGTGTGACAGAGATGGATGAGAGCCCAGGGGAGCTCATAAAACCTTCAGCAGGGAGGGAGGAATGGTAGGAGGGAGGGAGGGGAACGAGTGGACAGCAGGCGCTTCGTCCTCTCTAAGCAGACCGGGGCGGACATTAGAGGACTCAGTGAGGCGGGCTAACTGCTGTCCACTCCATCATCAGTGTAGCACCAATCCAGAATGGACTTCTTTCACACTACACCCCTGACCAATGAAATGACCAGCTGGCCATACCTGAAGAACCAATTCACTGTTAAATCTGAAAGTAATTAATTTCTTTATGACATTTTTAAAAAGTGCATTGTCCCTTATAATTCTTTCTGCATGCGCACGGCGAGTTAGATGAATGTTGCTGCCACTCACCCTTGATGAACACAGCAGGGTGGTGGTGCAGTTTAGCCCTTCCTATGTAATTAGATCTTGCCTTCTGCTGGATTGTGGTTTTTAGAACAGTAGCACCCTACAATAAACTGAGCTAACTCTAATCTACACTTCTGCTTAAATCAGAGCCATCATGTAGATTAATTCACTGGAGGGAACAGAAGAAAGCTAAGATTAGAAACAGGAAATCAGGACAATGTGGACTTACTGTCAGTAGCACTGCAATCGTTAGATTAATTTCAATATATTCTAGATTGTGTAATTTTTGTAATCTACATACAACTTACAACTTTTCCCCATATGATGACACATTTTCAGCTACATTACTGCAACATTTTCCTTCATCAATAAAGTAGGATTCTGGATTAAAAAAAAGCTTTCATTGCTTCTGTCAGAACATCGAGCTGATGTAGTCACAAAGGAGTTGGAAGATTATTCTAATATATTTTATCATTTATCGTTGCAGAACATTGCTGAAATTAGTTTTGCAGATCAAGTTAAGTATACATAAATATGTAAAGAGGCTGCTTTTCTGTTGACTGATGGTCTTACTTGGCTGTGTGGAGGTTGATAAGAACCTAGTCTGTATGCACATGAAACTTCCCACTGTTTGTGTGTGTATTCTTGGCCCCAGGAGAGACAGATGTTCCTCTGCTGACCGCCTTACTGTCTGTGCGGCCATTGTGGTGGATGGCCATCCAGCAGACGTACGCAGCTCGGACAATCCAGTTGGCCCTGAGACAAAGCCTGAAGGATCCTATTGTCAGGGGCCTGTCTAATTATGGAAATCTTATTAATCTATTCAGCAGCAGTCCACTGACAGCTTTTGTGTCACCCTGGGATTTATTGAGGGACCTGTGTGAGCTGCAGCCTGTTGTAAAAGTGCATGATGAAGACAGTGGCACGGATCTCTTCAGAAGAAACCAGCTTTACTTAGAGGAGGCCGTGAAATTAAAATTAGTCCACTTATGGCTCAACAAGAGGGTCTTAGGTTCATTTCAGCCTTCAAATACTCAAGTACCCAAATCTTTTGTGGACTACGTGAAACCAAAGTAGCTTTTGGTCCATGAAAGGTGGTAGTGCTTGAGACTGTGTTGTGGTTTCCTATAAAATATGTATCAGTGGGTGAGGTGAGACATTATCTTGGCAGAAAGCCCAGAGATGGAGGGCTCCAGGACCATTTCACAGCTCCCCTGAGGTTGCTTTCCCCTTCTCCCTTCCCGGCACTTTTGTTTTCCCTGCCCCAAGGAACAAAATGGACACGGATACAACAAGCCTTCTGGGACAGTGTGCTATTAAACTGTGCCGATTGTGAAGAGGCAGCTTGTAAACAAGACTACTGTGGATCAATCCAATCAGTGGTCTATTCATGGTTTAGCTCTATCCCCACCCACCAACCAGTGAAAACTAGCATCACCACCACTCCATGGTACACTTCAACACACAGGCACAAATTTGTTAGAGCAATGACATCTAAAAGCTACAGTTGCATTGATCTATAAATCTTTGGAGAAATATAGCTGCAAAATGACAAGTTAAGGCTTAAACTGCTGAACCCAGTAATGTCCAAGACGCAAAAGTCAGTCTGTCTATTCAGCAGGTAAAATTTGTTGGAAAAAACAGAACTAAATTCTCTAAATCCCTCTGAACAAAATGCTGCAGAGAGGGTGGTGTCAGATTGTTCTGAGAATGTCGCTTCAGCTGCTCTAGCAGTATGTCAATGTAGACAACATCTCAGAAACAGCCACTTTAAAGAAAAAGCTTGACATAGAGAGCATTTACAGTACAAAGCACATAGCCAGGGGGAATGACAGGCAGAAACTGACAGACACTATATTTATGCTGATAAATCACAAACTTGACGCTCTGATGACTGCATCCGTTCTTATGTATTCAGCAAGTGCAAGCTGATCAATGACTTATTGGATGAAGCTCCTGCTTGCTGGACATAAATATGTAAAAGAAGTTAACTCTTTCTTTTGGAACCTTTAAACACTGCTGTTCATTTCTGACAAATTTTCAATAAACTGCTCAGAAAAGAAATGTAACACACGTGATAAGTTAGGTGGAGTTTGGCGTGCAAAGCAAGAAACGACCAACTGTTATTGAGCTTTGTTTATCTTGATTTGTCATTCAGTCTTGAAGCGCCCTAAGTCCTCTCAAGTTCACTGTGATTTATGACACTAATATCGAGCAGGACTATCTCACAAGGCTGCGGCCGTCTTACCGCTGCAAACTACCTGGCCTGTCATAAAAACACCAATCTGAGAGGCCAACCACATTTCACAACGTGGCAGATGGAGACAGCGGAAAATTCTCTTTGTTCTCACAGTATTGCACAAATACACACTGTCTTGCAAACTTATATTTACACATTCCTACCACTTACAATGAATGTGTGTTGTACTTGTCGTATATTGCACAATGTTGCTTAGTACAAATTTAGCCCACAGATCAAAAGTAGTGTACAGAGTACTGCCAAAAAGGAGGCGCATGGTCAGTACTCGAGACTTTTCCCAAACCACCTTAAGACAGGGATAATAATGCCCACACTGGACCACAGGGATCAGAATTTATCAGCCATGCATAATTGGGCTTTGCTAGTGAAAAATTATTATAAATCTATGCATTAGTCACAGAGCTGCTATCAATCAAAAGAAACACAATCCCACACTCCCATTCTGCCTCACACTCCCTCTGGCTCATCTGCTCTCTCTTTCATGGCCCTAAAAAGATGTAATAACAGAAGAGTGCGGGAGCTCTGGTGGGGAGTTTTCACACCTGCTGCCCAGAGCACGAGCAGACGCAGCTCTTTTCAAACACGCCTCACCACTCCAATCCCAGGAGGAAGGAACCCATCTCCTGCAGTGGCATTGAGGGATGTCCTCTGTGTGTGTTTCTCTGTGTTCTTATCTCTTTACCTTCCTCTTTCTGTGGATAGAACTATCTGTACTCCGTGTCTCAGAAATGACACTTTGACTTATTCTGTTTTTTGTTTCATCCCCCTTTGGGAATGTGTTGGGCCACCTGTCAGAATAGTTCTTTGTCAAAGTGAGCAGATAATATAGTTTTATTAAAAGAGAACAGTATGACAACAATGTACTGTGTATTTTATTGAATAGCACAATCACCTTGTCCTTGTGTGTAATGAAATATAGGTGGGATAAATGACAATGACTGATCAAAACCAATCAACAAAAAAGCCTTTATTTATCCAATTAATTATCTGAGAAATATTCAGCGTTTTGCAGTGTGGATGCAGAGAAGCTGTAGCCAAACTATTTGGTGGAAGTCAACCACTGATTAATCGACATGTTTAGAATTACTAAAGCAAAAAAAAGCAAATTCCCATCTGAGAGTGTGCTCATTTTACAGCCCTCTTCTCAGCACTCTCCAAAACTAGAAAGCCTCCAGAATAATTGCTGGATGCGTCACTTCATGCTCGTAATTTTAGAAACAACTCCCCCATCCCCCGTGCTTGCAAACGCACGTCCACAAATGGCAAAGGCCTGAACACCCCCACCTCCCCTTCAAGAAAAACAGGGTCCCTATTTTCTGTGACTGCAGGCTGGCTTTAGGCCATTGTGTCCACTAATATATCAAAGAACAGCTGTCCTAAGGCTCTGTGATGACCAATCACCCCTTCCATCTGTCTCACTTTCCCAATCTCTGCTCTATCTCCCCCTCTGCAGCTCTATCTTTTCCTTGCAATCTCCTTTTTTCCCAGTTTTTTTACTTCTCCACTTCCCCTTATTCCCCACAGTCCCAGTGAGCATGTTGTACACCCTCTTTTCTGTCCAAATCCCCTGGCCCCTCTCTGCTCCCAGCTTATAGTTTCAGCACATGGACAGCTCTGGGATTTGTTGTTTTCTGTTGGTACACACACAAATTAGAGAACGCTCAATATATTCGACAGCCACAGTATGAGCTATAGGAGTTCATTTTATGATCATAGCACTACAAACAACTAATGGCATAACATTTAAAGTAAGTAAGTATTTCTCAAGTGTAGTCATTTACTAATTAGCTATGCTGGTGTGAAAGGCGTTGTGCCTTTTTTGTTGAGCTCTGAATTCTGCTGCCTCAGGAATCCAGCGAAGTGTTGCCATCCAAATGAGCCTCACCACACTGCTTCTTAATTGGGCCCTTAACGGGAGCAGAGGTCTCCTTAATGAGCTGATGAACCCTCAGAGAGAAAGACCACAGGACGAGTGGACTCACAGGGTCCTGGGTCCCTAACCTTCTTTGACGCATGCAAACACACACACACTCGTACACACACACACACACACACACACACACTGGGGGCTAATTAGACCCCATTCACACCCTGCACTAATGATCCCAACTCTTATTCACACACACTTAAGCAGGCTGTGTGTTTACTCAAGGGCCTCACGGCCCCACCACTGCACCACTTATACCACTCTCCCTGGCACGGCCCTCCAACTTGCCATTTCATTCAAGAGCCAGGATGAGATCTACTCCTATTTTCTCTATACAAACTGCCCCACGACTTAGACAAACCATTTACAAAGACACAAAACATAAAAACAGAGGCACAGGGAGAAAGGAGAGGCAGAGAGGGGTCAGTCAGGGGAGAGCTATAAAAACTGTCAGGTCTGTACTCTTGTGTGTAGTTGTCCTGTGAGTGTGTCTGTATGCTGTTTTAAAAGAAAAGGTATCGCTACACCAGCGGGGGCCCCCAGCAACAAGAGTTAGGGCACTCCTGGGTTGGCGGCCTGGGACTGATTTAAGAGTGTGTTTGAAGTGCAGATTACAGATTCTTTGCACCAAATCCCTCCAGGAGTATCCATGGCCCCTGGAATCTCTCTCAGGTTTCTTGTCAGGTCCGGCTATGGCTGCTCGTCCCAGCTTGAAGTCCTGGCCAGTCCTGGCCAGAGACAAGGACTGAGGCCGGACACAATGAGGTACAATATTGTATGAATGAACACCATGTGCCAGCAGTAGTCAGAGGTAACACTAGGAAGTGGGAATGCTGCACATTCCCACTAAGAGAATTCCAACATGGAGGTGAGAGTCTTTACATGTCCTGCACATATGTAGAGTCCCTCACAGTCAGATTTTTGCTCCGCAGAATCCTGACTAGAGTCTTTAAATGAAAGACAGTGAGCTGCAGTGTCACCAGCAGGCACAAGGGTGTGTTTGTGTGTCACTGGACTGAGAGTAAACAGTGTGACTACCTAACACTGCTGTGTCGGTCACACACACACACACACACACACACTAGAGGTCTGTTCTGAAATGATCGCAACCCTGCAGAAGTGCTGCAGAACAGAGCTACTCTGTACATGAAAAACCATCAAGCTGTGGGACAGAGCAGATGAAAACTAGTATTGTGCACCCTCTAATCACACAAAGGCTAGAGCATAATGTACTGGAAGGTTCCCATGAAAGATCAGACCAGTGCTAGCTGTGATGGCATGCTAACCATTCCTCCAGCAGTTTGTGACATTTTTTAACGCACTGTCCGCTGAAACAACACTGAGAGTGTTCATACTGTGTGGACTAACAGGATGCAGGGAACTGATGGAACAACAGTTAAAAAGGGCTTGTTGGAAACAACACAAGAATGCATGTGTGTTCTTGCAAATTAATATTCTATAAGGGTTATTTGAGCAATATAATTGGATTTACGACTTTAAACGAAATGTAATCAGATAAAACAACATGTTCTGGGACTGACATTAAATCAGCCAAGAAACACTTGTGAGAAGATGTTTCATAAGAAGACATAAGGCCAACTACTTACTGGGCTGGCAACAAATCTAAATTCCATGAGTAATAACATTGGCTATTTCAAGGGGAAAATTTACAATAAGCAAACCTAGTGTCATGGATATTGTCAAACATCCGCCCATGATGCTTTAACCAAGCTGTTTTGTCCTGTTTCAATTCACACACCCACACACTTGCTTTACAGCACATCTGCAAACCAATCTCTGTACATCCAAATAAAACAAATCCAAAGTTTATAGCATCCATTAGGAAATAATAATTTTTAAATTAGGCATTCTGTATGATTCTTCCCTCCTTTCTTGGAACTGTCATGCCGTTAATGCTCCTTTCAGGCGAATTAAAGAGCTGGGAAAAGGGGGCTCTTGAGGCTGAGGCCATGGAGGCAGCCCCATGCTGGCTGACAAACAATGCTGTTTTGGAGAGGCAGAGAACTGGACTCAAATGAAACCTGGTGGGTGGGTGTGAAGGGGGAGGCCAAAACTGAACATGTCAGTTATTAAGTCAGCACTGAAGGAAGAAAAAAGAGAGAAGAGCAGCAGGCAGCGTGTGTGGTGGGAAGTCCTGGGCTGTATTGGTAAAATGACACTTGCAGAACCAAGGGGGTTCTGCTGCTTAAACTATCAGTTCTCTTGTCTCCCTCTTCCCTCTTCCTTCCCCCATCAGTGTCTTCCGCCTGGTGATGAAACATTCAGACAAGGCTAGTGCCCATGGTTTAGCGTTTCCACCATGTACGTGAAGGAAAAAGTCAGGTTTCTGCTCCGAGCGAGCCAAAACACCTTTTCACTGTTAACTGCACATTTTTTCTGTCTGTTTGCAAATTACAAAACACAGTGTTCACTCTTGCTTATTTTTGGAACAGAGGCTCATTGATTCAGGCAAAGTCCAACTAAGTTAAGTGGTGCAGTTTGGTGTGATATGCAGGCGTGTACAGTGTACTCACTATAGGGGACAATAGGACTCAGCATTCTGTGGAGCTGGTCTCAGTAAGGAGGAATGCTGTTTTGGGAATACCAGCTAAGGTTAGCGTCTGTCCGGCTGTAGTCCATCACTGGCATGAGCTTGCACTGACAACAGAACAGTCCTGAGAGAGGGAGAGAGAGAGAGAGAAGAAGGGAGACAGAGGGAGAGGTGAGGCAGTTACAGGCTGCTGCACAATGTCTGGACAAATACTCACATGTCAACCAACCCTTTCACACAAACTCACACGGCAACACAAACCTAAACACACACACAGACCAGAATTCACCCAGAGCATGATAGAATTACGAACAAACCTGAGAACACGATCAGTGTAACAAAAACACACACTCACGCACACACAGTCACACAAGGGTATTCATTATAGGCAGGCATTAAGCTGATTGTGAAGCTGCCTCTAAAGAGGGCTTTCTAAATCTGCCTCACAAAAAGACTCATGCATACCACTGCTCTGTGCACTGGGGCAATAAAGACTGCATTCTTAGGAGACCAAACACTTTTGGAGATGCATATGCAAAAAGTTGAGGAAAACATGTTTCCTGTAACGTAATTTCAAACTTTCCATAATCAACAATATGTAAGGTGTAGAAAAATCATTTTTCAAAAATGTAGAAAACTAACAAATGAAACTGTCTATTTGAAAATAAAGCAAAAAAATCAATATTCTACTTTGGCCTGCAAATATTGTATTTTAATCATACACAGATTAAAGACAGTTTAATCCTCCAGTTTTTATTGTTTGTCTGAAAAAGCAACTTTCTGAGCGAGTTCATGAGATTAAAACTGTCAGAACATTTCGTTTTTTTTAATAACAGCTATTTGTTTTATGTCCCATTTCAGTGGACACCAAAGCAGTTTTCATCCACCATGATGATGATAAATTCTTTTCAGGTTTTAAAATCTGTGAAAGCATTTTAGCCACAAATACACATAATGTTTCTGGAAATATACAGTACACAGACAATTATTTCAGCTTCATAAAACAAAATTTCACATAAAACAACTTTTTAACATCAGTATTTTATCTAATATAACATTATAAAATGTAGTGCTCTTATACACAGTAACAGACACTCTATCATTCATAGTATGTGTAAAACAAACAATACAATTACTGATTTACATTCAATCATGTACCATTCATATGGAAGAGAAATTACGCAATGACCACACGGCTGGATCTGGACACCAACAGGCTTCACAAACACCGCCTCCGACTATGACCCCCTCTGCTGACTGACAGTCAACTTTTAACACTCAGCCCAGAATAACTAACTCCACTACAGCAGCAAACCACAGCTTCCAGTTAAAACAAACACAGCTCTGTCCTTGCACAGTTCAGAGAGAGGCTGAAAGGAGAAGGCAGAGTCAGGAGGTTTGCTCATGGCCAAAGAGGAGAGCTGCTACAACGCGTTCGGCTCCGGTGCTCTTACAACTTCAGCAGAGCCCAGTCAAACAGCAGGGAGAGCAGCGGGCTATGACAGCAGATCAACACAGAGATGTAAAGAAGACAGGCAGCCTTACCTATTCATGCCTGCATGTCCTCCATCAGATCTGAAAGCGCTAAGATAATCCCTAGAGCAGAACAGACTGTGTGTGCACTGCTATGGTTTTTTTCCACATATGGGACACAACTCCACTCCGTCTCTCTCTCCCTCTACCTCTCCCTCTCTCTCTCTCTGGCCAGTGACAACAGAGTGAGCACTCAGTTCCCCTCCCCCATCTCCCATCCCCCTCTCCCTCCCCTCCTTCTCTCTCTTTATGCTAAAAGTATTTAAGTAGAGAGAAAGAGAGAGATAGAATGAGGGGAGGGCAACAGGGAGGGAGGAGGACTGACCAATTGTGCTCTGAAGGAGAGAGAGAGAGAGAGAGAGAGAGAGAGAGAGAGGGAGAGGG
>OMLM01002467.1:35009-60249 GCA_900302695.1 Helostoma temminkii
CGATCACACTGAAGCTTTGACACAGGGCAGTGGAGAGAAAGAGATTTTGGTTGGAGGGAAACAACCAGGCTAATTAAAAAAGAGCTGAATGAACAGGGGACAGATTGTGCTGAAAACACTAACAGCAACAATCAGACTAACACAGATGATCCACAAGTTTCACAAAAGCAGAAAAATATGTTACATTACTTGTTCCCCGGCTTTTTTGTTGTTCAGATCTCTAAAAGATGTCTTCCAACAATACCAAAGCTCACACACCCATGTCACAGCTGTATGTAACACGTAAAGAAACCTAAAACAATGTAGTTTAACAACAAGCCAGCCTATAGTTCGGTATGTACTAATTAACAGTTAACATCCACAACTGGGTGACTGCACTCCAATTCTGGATATTTAATTCAGGATGGTCCTGCAACCGAAAGATTTGGGTCACACAGATGTTCATAAAAGTCATTACTGGAAAAAGGTTTAAATACAAACTCAACAAGTCATAAGAGTGAAAACAGCATCAAACATTCATTCAATCATTTGCTTTTACCAACAAACACATATCCCACTAAAGTTATAAATCTCATACAGAAATAAAAAATAAAATTACAGATGCAGCAGGAATTTCTCTTCATGTATGACTAGAGCAGCTGAACGTCACCAGTTTTCTCAGTACTGCTGCTGGTGGCGGAAAGATGTGAAGAAACCACTTATGTTCAGCAGAACTGAATAAAATAGACTCCAGCAAGAGAAATGCAGCACTCCGGTCTGAAAACACCACTCTGCTCTAGTTGTGCTTGTTTGTTTTTTTTATTTCTTAAAAGGGCACCTGCTACATGAGGACTTTTCAGTCAAATAATGCATTTAATGACAAAGGCAGGAGCTAGCCATCAGGACTATCTGGATTGGATTGTCTGTCTGGAATCGCTACATCAAATCTAATCAACCCACACTGACTTCTGAGTTCAGAGTTGATCCTTGTTTTGTAACTAAGTTTAGATATGTATGGAAGAAAACCATAGAGTAAGTGAAAATTGAATTCCTCCTTTTTCGTTTGGTAGCAATGATCGTTCTCCACCACCAACGGAGCAACCTCGCAACCAGCTCCTGGCAAGACTGCAAACAAGCCGATAATCAAACATGTAATGTATTAAAAGTAATTGAATTTTACTAAAAGTGGGAACTTTTATGTAATTAATGTAGTTGTCCTTTATCCTTCACTCCCTTGTTAGTACCATATGCAACGCTGATTATGACGACAATAAATACAACAATAATAAGACAAGAAGGAGTTTAGTGCTTGTAACATGTCTTCTCTTTTTAGCAGATAAAACTGACAATCAAGCCAATCAAAGCCAAGGTAAACATGCAACAGTTCTGTTAAGAATTGTATTATTTGATGTGTTAATGATCCAAAAACCCTGTCACTCAGAAATGTTTCAGAGCTCTGTACACGCCATGGTCAGGTGCTGTTCAAGTTTCATTTACTCTTCACTCTTCACACACAGCTGTCAGGCTGTTTTTAGCGCCACACCGAGGGCCACATAGTCCAGTCATCTCCTCCTGTTACACGGAGCCGGTGCTCCAGTAAAGGTCCTCTGTTGCGCTGCAGGACATGCTGAGGACACCACCCACACACACACAATCCACCACAAATAGTAATAAACATGTGCACAGTCATCCAGTATACACATAGTAATATGCAAGCACACCGAGTGAATGAACAAACTGACAGGAACACTGTGATCCTATGTTTAGTGTTCAGAGCATCCCATGCACTTCATCATGTGACAACGTCATGGAGTGTTTGCTCTCTTAGTATCCTGGAGCCAAGCTGAAATTAATCACCCTGTATTGTAGCCAGGATTTTGCGCAAACCTTTTCTACATCTATAATAAAAGGATAATTCTGTATGGGGGTTTTATTTTGGTATTTTTTGGCACTATCCCTGTTGGTAACATTGCCTCTATTATCACCAATTTGTTTCTGAGATCTGGGAATGCAGCAACATTGCTAGAAAGAATTCAGTTAGGGCAAAATAGAAAAACCTCTGTGTTACTCAAATGTATATGTAGGAAGAAAAGAAGGCAAACAGTCCTTTAAAAACATTCAATTGATTAATTTCAAGGTTCAGCTCTGACATAGGGAGCACCAACCCACACAGTTCTTCTCTTTTCAGTCTCTTCTCCTATCCACCTGTGTTTATCACTCTGTTGGACTTTGTTGTGTCCAAGCTGGCATCTTCCTTGGCCTCAGCACACATTTAGTGAGCACTAAACAAACACAAAAATGGAACAAACTACACAACTAACACCCAGGTTGTAATAGCGTGTAATTACCCTTTAAACACAGGGCCTCTGAAAATTCTCTTTTGTATGACATGTGGGTTGAACTATTTTAGGAGATGCCCCAGTGGTCAGTGACATGGCTCAAATTGGAATGTAGGGCAATAAACCCATTGGAGGAAACACTGTAACTCATTAGAGTGGTTACAAAACTTAACACACCCAGTGAGTCCCAGCACAGAACCACAATTAGACTCTTTAATGTTTTCCCTAATATGGGATCCTCAATAGATTTGCTAATGGTGTCTCTGTGGGGGGTTAGGTGAGGGTATGGTTGAGTAGGGATGTTGAAAGCAGACAATTCTGGTGCTCTCTCTATCACTCTATTGCCTGATTAGTGCTGAGGCAGCAGTGTGTGGACACAGGCAGCATGCTGAGCCCAGCACTAGCGAAGCACAAAGACTTCAGGCCCCGAGGACATGAGATGAGCCAAAAACTGAGAAAAATAAGACTGAAAGACTTTGAGCCTGAGCAGGCATGCTTGCAAAGACAAGTTTCTGTGTCACATGAGTGAGTTTGACAGGTGTCAGTCTCTAAGATCCCACTCCCTTCTCTCACATGCATTAAGATATTTCTGCACACTTGTGACAGCTCCGGCTTCCCAAATGCTCAAAGGGAATTTAGTCCAGTAGGCACTGGTGGACATGGGTTACTGTCAGGAGTCAGGACTGGGTGGATGTTTAGGTGCCTGGTATTTGGAAGTTAATGGAGAGATATGACAGGCTGACAAAAGAGCCATGGCAGGCTGAAAATGACTTCTGAATGGGCAGAGGCTACAGGTCAACACGCTAGTGTTTGACCTTATACTGCAGGGCATGTCAGCTCAACACCTCCATTCAGCAGGTTGTTCATCCAATGTGTTAGTGGGTCAGCTGGTTTCATCAAGACAAACTGATGAATCAGGCTTATATTTAATTTGGTTAAATGAAAATCTGCATGCAGCACAGCCCCACACAAGATGATTAGCTAAGCAAAATAACACGCTTAATGGCTGTTGGGATATGGAGTCAACGTTGCAGTTCTACAATTAAAGTGCCAACAGCCTGCACTCTTTTAGACTTGCTGTGACTTCTGGGTAAAGTTACTTTTAAATAACACTAAATGTTACAAAATTGCACCGGAGGTCAAACCGTATATAAAGACGACCATCAGGTTCTCATGTGCAAGCTGTGAGATGAACATGTCTTATATCACTTGAAACAGTAGAGATTTACAGCCAGTAATGTAACTAGTGACACTGTTTGTACTTGTAGTATCTTACATTAAAATATGTTCCTTATTCTGAATCAAGTTAATTTAGCTAATTAACTAGAAATATTAGAAAACTCTATAAACTATAAACTCTGTTTGGATCAGTAAACTTATTATTAAGTTATTTCCTGTCAAACTTTAAAACACATTATCAAGTGAGGTGTTACCGAGGTGATTCACACACTGTCACACAGAGTAGTAACTACAGAGTCAGACTTCAGTCTGGTCTCCAGCATTATTTAACATATTGAAGAGATGCCTGCTTTGGCTATATGAAAGCATAATTAAATTATTAACAATGGCTGGACTGAAATAGTGAAAGATGTCCACAAAAGCAATTAAAATGTTAAAATATTATTTTGAAAATATTTTTCAAATGTTGGCAGACTTCTAGAAAGAACATGAAATTGAATTAGGGTAAATAAATCACTCCCCAATGGACACACATGAAAACAAATGAATGGGTGTTATTTTTTAAATGCATATACACTGTAATAGACAAGTACATAGTCACTGAGGTTTAGCGACTTGATTTCCAAGCAGCTAAATGGACTGAGTGGACCAGACGTGAGGTATGAGGCTTAGGATCTGACCTCAGGAGACTAATTGCTTCCAGGACTGTGTGAACTGGAATAAATCACAACCTAAGGGAATCTAAACACCCAAATTCAAACATTTCGGCCTGTGAGCAGAAAAAAATGTTAAACAAATTTTATACATTTTGTTTTTCAAAACAAATTTTGCATGTTATTTCCTGTGTGCTGTGACATTATCTCAAAGTCCAATGAAGCTCATTGAAGCATGAGTGCACACAGAAACACACATACACTTGCACAAGTTGCACACTTGGCCTGTGCTGAGGCTGCTGTATAAAGATTATTTATGCTTTATGTATCCATAAATGTGCATGTGTGCGTGCACTGGTGTTAATAATCAGTTCCAGCTTTGGTTGATATCATTTCAGTGTTGACAGTGCACCGACTTTGGCTGAGAGTAGGGCAGAGAGAGAAACTCTACCCTAGCCCTAGTTGCCCCGAAGAGGGCTGTTTGAGCAGTGGAGGAAGGGACAAAGTGTGTGTCTAAGAAAGGGCCGGACGGGGGGTCAGCGGGATTATTAGTGGGAGGTTCAGCTGTTTATTATTCCAATTCTATCTCTAACAGCTGAAAATTGGAGAATTAGGCAGCAGCCCTGAGCAACCTGGGGATCAATGAAGAAGGGGTTAAACCCCGTGGCATGGGTGCACACACTGACGACGCTAGTAGATACTGATGCAGCACATACACACACACCACAGAGGTCATTCACAAAACTTAACAGACACATCAGATTTACCGCTCTGAAATGATAAGACACTCACAGACTTCACATGTCAATGAATAGTTTCACACTTCAGATGTGGGTGACTGTTTAAAAAACACACTTATATACACTTATATATAAGACTATGTCAAAGTATTTTTTGAAATTCTATTCCACCTATTAATCTTTCAAGGCCCCAAACA
Organism: Helostoma temminkii; assembly: GCA_900302695.1. Lineage (NCBI taxonomy): Eukaryota > Metazoa > Chordata > Actinopteri > Anabantiformes > Helostomatidae > Helostoma > Helostoma temminkii. The sequence goes on from OMLM01002467.1 coordinate 40,097, forward strand.
CAAACTAAAGCCTCATACTTTCTATTTTCCGGTTTTCCCTTTACAGATAGATTCTTTGTAGTATTTTTTATGCTGCTCATCATGACCTATGATACTAGAACAACTAAGAAAGCCAGCCAAGCAATCTCTTTAAACATGTCTCAGTGTATCCACACATGGACCTTATCAGTTGCATACACTGTTAGCGTGATCCTGCAGTGTCAGAGGGTTTTTGGTCAGGTCCATGAATGTTAACATGGAGTCAGACATGTGACACTGGGAACTGGGAAATCTAAACTTTCCCCGCCATGTAAGTTTGCTGTCTGCAGACATGGAGACCGGTCTTTGGATGTATGGAGGTCAGGGAGTTGAATTTACATGTGATATGAGCCTCTAGCTGTTCGATCTTACGTTCTGTGGGGGCATTTTGTGTTGTTCTGAGGCAAATCAGAGTGGATACAGGAGAGAAGATGCTGACAAGACTCAATCCTGATGTAGTCAAACATTAACTTCACATGTGAAGATCTTCATTAACTTCACATCAGCTCTGTTGATCAGTTACAGTGTTAACTGGCATCTGGATTATAGCTCTCAAGATGATTCACAATGAAAAAGACAATACAAAAACAATTATTGAGTGTAGATCATGATCTCTATGCAAGTCAAATTAAAGTTATTTAAGGCAGTGGGCTAATCCACAAGCTGTAGCCTAACACCAGTTCAGATTAGTAAAACACTAAACATGATTTCATCTCACAGTTTCTCCAGTTCAGCTCCTATGTATGTGTGTGAGACGCATGTAATGTAGAACGACCATCTACCTCTGATGTACAGTATGCTTTTCATCATGTCTGACAAATGAAAGCATTCTGATCAAAATGATAACTGATGCAAAACAGAGCCTTGCTTACTGAGGAAAGTTGTAACTTGATGCCACAAGTCACTGACATTAATTAGCAAAACGCTTACTTAGTGAAGACAATTTCCATTAATTACACCATGCATACATTAATTGTGAGTAGGTCAACTACAAATTGCATTTTTTGTATCATTATTTTATTCAAATATCTTCCAGTGGGGTCTCTGTTTGTTGGTCTGTTTGTTGGCATTAGGCTGAATAATGATGCACCTTCAACCTTCTCAGCTGGAGGGAAGAAACTTCTGTGTTTATTAACAGACACAGAAGTGTTGCAAAAAGTATTGTTATTTTATGTTGTTTTAATGACCTCTGTTGATTGACCACAGCTTTGTATATGCTTATATTTTTCACAGTTGCTCTGAACCTTGTTATATAGGCTGTTAGCATCTGGCTGAAAAAGAGCAATTGATAATTAGCTTTCTGACTAACTAATGTTGATTAATGTGCAATGTCTGTAAAATACAAATTTAATAAATAAATAAATAATGTAATTAAAATGTACACAGTTACCTGAGATAAAGTCCTGGCTTGTTTCTTATTAAATAATTTATAGGATATCAATCTGATTTTCGGCTACAGAGCCGTCCAGATACGTGTGAATTAAATATCAGTTAATTATGACTGAGTCACCATATTCTCAAACCAGCATCTGTTGATGGGTTTTCTTGTGACTGATAAAAAATTGACTGAAAATTGATTTCATTTAATTTCATATATGCGGAGCATACATGAGTCAAATCAGCATTTACAATCTGCATGTCAAACAGAAGCATCCAGTGACAATACTACTGCAGTGGGGCCATATATCAGAATATGTGTGTGACTTTTTATGTGCATGTACTACATTGTGCAAATGTGTGGATGTTTGAGTGTAATGAAGAGCAGTAATAAAGAGAGGAGAGGAGCCCAGACCACACAGAGAGTCTGGCACATAAGCGCAAATGACGAACATCAGTAAGGCTCCTTATATAGTTGTGAGGACATTCATTGACATGCATTTCTTCACTTTTTATTTGTTATAACTTTAACTTAAGCCTAATCCTGGCTTTAAGCCTAGAGTGGGCACTATCAACATCGTCATCGATGTGTCACGGCTTGTTCTCTGTGGGATGTAGTAAATGATTGTATAATGAACATGAAGTATAAATCGTCACCTTACATTACTCAAGCCACCAGGTGGAGACTTGCTTTGGCATTTCTCTCCTGTACCACATGTACATAAATCACACCCATCTGAACCATATGTAGATATTTACATGCAGATGCTGCTGACCAGCTTCTGTCCAATTGGCTGCCATGTTGGATCAGGGAATCCAGGCTTCCTGACACACGTATCTTCATAAATCACTGAATTTCTTTAGCAGATGGATTTGTTACAAATGACAGGGTGAGAGATGCATTTCACAAGGCCATCTGCATTTTTATATATATGCATTTGAACCACTCTGCTAGGTGAATGTGTGTTATTGGATGATTTATTGTGATTTATTAAGCGTTTACATGCCCTAAAAAAGGCAGTTCTCATCAAGTGGCTAAGTGAGATTACAGATATTAAATGAAGAATCAAGTGGAAAAATCTTTTTTTAAGGGAACCACAGTGATGCTAACTTGTGGCTTGGATTACAAAGATAAATCATCACTATAGCATTCTATGTAAGTAGTTAGTTATGAACTCATATAAATAGTATTAAAGTCTAAAGCCACTTTACATAGCAATTACTAAACTGTTCAATCTGTTACGCTGTTGCTGCTTTATAGTTTAAGTAGACTTGTGTATTGGCAAGAATCTGCCTTTACAGTCCATATCATAGTACACAGGTTACAATTCAGTATCTCATGATATACTGCAACAGTGTTGGCAAGGTGATATATTATGATTTTTAATCTATGTATGATGTATGCATCTAAGGGTCAAACTGTGCATTTATAAAATGCTTTGTTTTTTGTATTTTTACACGATGATACACATGGTCTTTGCCATGTTCTAGCAATTTGTTTCGCCTCAGTCAGACAACACAACTGTTGGATCCATCATACTGAAACTGAGGAAAGGGAATTAGGTTCCCCTTAGCTGATTGTCACAGACTCCTAGTTCTTGTTCATCTATTGGTTGCTCTATTTTCTCCTCCATCAACAGAGGATAGTAGGGAGCTAATGGTTATTTTCCACTCCTTATTAAACCTTTTCTCCAGGGTCTAACTCGTGCCTAGTGTTCAAGGAAACTGGGGCAACAAAGAAGCTCACTGGGGTGTCCTTTCTAAAGTGTCCAGCCTGTTGGAGATGACCTGGACAAAGCAGGAGCCTGGTGAAAGCTGCCTGTTCTCCACCTAATCCTAGCCATGGCCCCCATCTCCATTGACAACGTGAACCCCAACAATGCTCTCTTTCAAGAGTCGTTCTCTCACTGACACACTGACGTAGCAACAATAGAAGAAGACACTCGAGGAATGGAAAACCTTGCCCATGATCACAAACCCTCACAAATGATACAGGAAAGAAATTCCATATGTAAAATTAGAAGAGATGCTGCAGGTGCATAAATGTGAGGCCACAGGCACAGATGGTCAGTTTTCCATATCTTCCCTGATAAATGCAATAAATAGCAGCCCAGAGTAGCCAGTTGTATCAGACTGAGGGGTGAAATAGGTTTCACCGTGTGGTCTGGTGTAAAATGATTTCTCTTATTCAACATCAGTTTTTCTTACCGCACCTGTTTTCTTCCCTATGAGCACATTTGCTGACCAACAGAAAGGGAAGATGAATGCTTCCATTTTAGAGGTTGACACCCCTTCTCTCATCTTCTTCGATCCAGATTTCACATTAAACTTGTAATAGCATACGACCCTGCAAGGCACAATTCTCATTCAGGTGGGCCATGTTATATGAATGAGATTTGGTGAAATGCCAATATTTATGCACATACATTCACATTCTGAGCCTTTCTCATCATACCATCTCTTTCAGCACTAAAGGAAGAGCAGCTGTCATTTTATGCCTCAAATTATAGTGAAGAATACATGCATGAACGCTATCCAACCTGTAATAAGCTTCTCACCACTGTTCTGTGGAGCACTATCCAGCCAGTTTCTGCCCTGCTGCAGCTACACTTGTTGGGAAGGTCATCTGTCAGAGAATGAACTAGTTTGTGGTCATTTGGCATTCCCATGTGCTCTACAGAGAGAAGTGTCTCTGAAGGACACTTTCCTTCCCCTCCTGTGCTCTAATTCAATCGTTCTTACAGCCTAGCGGTGTCCCACTGTCTGCTAGCCCAGTAATCTCTGTGTAATTGAGTTCCCAATAAGCCATCCATCAATAATGCATCTGGTTCCATGAAGGAAGAGACAACCACACTCCTCTGGCCCTATGCATGGAGGAAGGAGACAGGATTCTTCTCTAGCTGACTGGGAAGATCTATTACTTCCTGGAGATCACTCACTAGCCTCTCTGGCTTTTATCACTGCCAAACACAAGCTACTTCAAATGTGGAATTATTATATCAGACAGTATCATGTTGGTGGGTGGTTTGGATCGTTTAAGGCAAACACAGAGGTGTTCAGAAACAAACCCACCTACAGATGTTACAGACATCACAACACAATTCAGTCCTCTCAGCAATGTGCTTTATTGTTATATGATTTCAAAGATTCAAGAAATGTCAATGCACATCAGGTGGAAACAGAAACATTTTTATGATGTTCTTTTAACGGTGATTTTTGCAGTATGTGTATGTCCATAAAGAGCCCAGATACTCCTCTGTTTCAGTTGCCGGTGTATGTCAACCCATCAATTAGGGACTAAGACCATGGTCCTCCAAGGTTAAACTGTACAGCTGTCTGAATGATTTTCAATTATACACAGGAAGCCCCCAATGGCTTGCTGGCTCCCACCTTCCTCCTGGCCTCACAGGGTCATTTATAATACCTAACGTCTTCAATAGATAATCGTGTATCACCACACCTCTTCTCTTTGCTCAACAATGTTATCTCCATTTGCAATTTCCGATCTTGAAGCCTCCAGAATCCTCTTTTAAAGATGCAGTTTCTATCTCTTATTAGGAGTGTGGAAGATGCAATATTTAGTCTCATAAAACAACCACTTCTAGTATGAAATCTCAAATCATTTGTGATCATCTAGAGCTCCCTACATCTTGGTTACATCACGCTGCTTGGACCCCTGTTGTTCTGTCCCTTTGCCCTTGGGTTTGCCAGATTAATGGCTCATTTAAGTCCCTATTACGTTACATTAGCCCATTCAGCCATTCAGTAAACTGTACACTCCCCAGAAAATAAATCACATAATAAAAATATTAATCAATCTCAATGAGTGACTGCACGTAATCTGTTTGATGTTAAAGACTATGACAAAGGTTTATACTGGGAGCAGCAAATTACTGTCACTTACAGGGATAGACTGACTCTAATAGCTTTGGATCTATTGGAGCTATTGGCTTATCATAGCAATGAGTCTATAAAGCTCAGGGAGGAAGAATATTCATGCTGTTACTGCTATTAGGTTTCACAAGCAAGCCAAGTATGTCAGTGTGAGAGTGCATTACACTAGTCAGTGATCTGAACCAATTCCTATGCTTGGCTGGTAGGGCCAAAAGTCACAAAATGCCACAAAATAATTGCTCAAGCATTTTTAGAAAACCGATTGTGTGCTACATAATAGTGTGACAGCTGGAGAAAGTTCTCTAAGATGTAGGCATGGAAAAGGCGTAGGTGTGGTTCACACAACACACCAACACACACAACAACACTGTTCCCAGCTGGAGGTTAATTTAATCCCAACACGTTCCATTTTGAGGCTGCTGTCAGGCCCAGGTCTGCAGTGTGACATTGTGAAGGAGAGGTAATTACATTTTGGTTCAGTCCGGCAACTCAGCGTCTATTCAGAGGGTGCTGTCAGTGCCCTCCTCCTATAGACTACAACCGCCAGAGGAATGTCCAGCTTTGGACACACAGTGCCGTAGACAAAAAGCTCCAGTGACTGCACCACTACACCTTACAGTGGACTTGTGTTTAAATTCTAAATCTTAATAGGAAACTTCCCTGTGTCTGAATGTTTCAAAACCCTCACCCTGTTATGTTTCACAATAGAGGCTTTTACTTCATGCACTTACATAACTACTGAAAAATACAGAAAAATATAACAATATATAATTAACAGCTACAATACAGCCTATAGATTTTGATTAAAAAATATATTTTGTTATGTGAAAGACCTAAATTAATGCAGTCACTTATGGTCAATATCAACTTCTGATTGGCTGACAGACATACGTATAAGCCTTGAAGGCAACTCCTCAGCAAAACAGTTCAGTTGAAGCAGTAAGTTAAGACACAGATAAGACAGAAAGTGATATTGTGGTGACATTAATACAATCCAAGAGTGTTTACTTTCAATTTTAAGAAGTTTTTTGGAGGAGTGCCAGCACTGAGAGAGGACGCAGTGATGATATGAAACACAGGGTGGAACCATATGTCAGACCAAATAAAGAAACAACACGTGCAACTACGTCTCCGCAAACATGGTGAATCATTATTTTTAAGTGAAATAGGACTGTGCAATTTTTATATATTTTCTGCAGTACACCTGACTACAAATTGTTGTGATAGATCTGTAGTTTTGCTGAGGTTCTCAGTTCACATGTGGTCATGTTGTACTTGTCCATTGTGTACTATTGATCAGCCCTAGTGAAACTTGTGACTAAAGCTTACTCCTATCCCAGTAGAATAAATCACAGTATTGACCCTGTGGTTATCAATAAAGGTAATGACAAACATCTGGCCCCACCTTTAATGGAATCGACAGACTCTTTCTGGCAGAAGCCCAGCATTGGCCACACATAGATTGCCTTGATCTTTCTAGTGGGAACCTACTCTTAGTATGCAAATGAGAAGGGAGAAATGCAATCGCCATCAAAATCGAAGCAGTTCTATTGAATTAGGACCTGAAAATCTCCATAAACACCAAAGGAAAAACCTTAAAATGTCTGCTGACAATAAGCCTGTTTAGACTGACTAAGATTTATTCTGCCAAGGAGCTCACAGTGTATTTATGTCAATGACGGAATAAATGAGGAGATGAAATCAATGGTCGCTCCACTGAGGTCCAGAGGTGCTGAGCTGAACTTTTGGAGCAGAAGACACACTATGTCCTGTGTGTGTATTGGATCTGTCAGGTCTGGATCTACACAGGTTAACTTATTATGTTGACTATGGGTGTTATCTGACAATATGTTCTCATATATAAAAACCCCTGATGCAACTCTTAACAGAAACTGTGTATATCCACAGGCTCAAACAGTATTACTTGTGTAAAAGAGCCACATTGTCCTCCTAACCTTGGGATCGATGAGTGGCTGAGAGAAGCACACTGGAATAGATGTCTCTATTTTCTTGTTCTTACAAACAAGGATGAAACTAGACAGACACTGAAGGACAGCAGCATTACTGAAGACACAAAGCAGCATACCCCGCAGCACAGTTAGCATTTCACTGCAAATGTCAATCAAATAAAACATGCTCAGCGGGCTAATAATGGATGACACACAATGGATGACACACTCTGTTGACAGTATTGAAATCATAAAGGTACCACAACAATAAGCAATTACAGCTCTCTATCACAAACACTGTGAACTAACATTATTTTGCTGTAATGGAAATGTTACAACTGACAATTTCCTTGGTGGGCACAATAATTAGGTGTGCCACACAGCAGGCAAACACACCAAATTAATAACTGATCTAAAAACAACACTAAGGGATTGGATGCTTAAAAATGATATGAAAGAAAATAAAGCAATAAAATCATCTTCTGTACATTTGCTGGTGTTATCCAATAAGACAAGAGCTAGTGAAATTTTATCATCATGTCATAAAATTAAGTCATGTGTTTCCACAGTTCCATGATCATTTCTTTTGGGTTTCCACTTCATTTAGTGGATGGACTGGAGACCCATAAAGTAAGGATTTACACACGCAACATTCAGGGAGAAAAACATAAAGGTTTACTAGAACATTTTCATTACGAGTGGCTTTTGGGTTGCTGTGTCTGTATCACACCTCTTTCAAATCTAAGCAGAGGCTGCCCTTAACACATACATAGACACTAAATATACATGTAATATAAATTGAATTTTACACAATAGTTAATCCAGGTTTAAAAACACAAAAGGCACAGGTGACCTCAGCCTGCTTGTGAAGAAAAATGCAATGAAGCCCAGCAGGGATTCAATAAGGGATTATCCTTCAGTCTAAAAAAAAGATGGCAAGATCAACAGTGTTTGCACAAGCTTGTCAAACTGTGAAATTTGTCAAACTGCTGGTAAACTGTCAGGTTCAACAATTTAAGTCTTAACTGAGATTCTTAAGACATGTAACTATGGGAAGTAAATGTTACACATTTAAAGCACTTGAAGAGAATCACTAATAGTCAGCTTCATGTACCAGCAAAACACTGAGCAGAGCAGATAAACAGTACCATAGGAATATCAATATCATTTTGTGAGATTTCTTTCATTTATGATAAGGTGCAGCAGTCATAAACCTTCCAGTTCCTCGTCAATCCTGTTACTGCCGGGATTTGTTCTGCTGGCCCTATAAAAGATTAGTCCTCGAGGAGAAAGAATGGACTTGATTAGCTAGACAGCAATTTAATGGGATTGTCAGAGGCCCTACAATAAATCAGCTTTTGTGATTAAATGGGATCTCCAGTAAAAGTTGAATGTCTCCAGATCAATAACTATTGAATGTTTCTCCTTTTGTTCCAGGTGAAGGGAATAAAGCAGGAGAAACAAAGCTAAAATTTCCGGTGAGCTAATGACCCTGCAGCCTGTGTGGAGAAGCAGCTTGCATGTTTACTGGGGAGGTGGAGAGAGAGGGTAAGGAGCCACTCAGCCTGGAGACGAAAGGGGAGAGAAAAAAAGCGAGATGGACAGAGAGATTTGTATTTGGAGTCAAGAACAAAGCATCAGGGAATAGTTGGGGCATTAAGTAAAAGTAAATGGACTTAAGCAGAGGCAGATGTATAGCCATAATTGGACATATACTGTAAAAGCTCTAGGCAGCTCTCTAATAGCTAACCACAGACAGCACCATGCTCCCTCTCTCTGGATATGAGTCAGGTTATCTCTCCTACTGTGACTGAACACTTGGACAAAGAGCTGGGCTTTGTCTGTGAGTAGAAAATATAATACTATGAAAGAAAAAATCATCAACCAGCTCATGACCTCTTGGAGTGATAGAGAGGTGCCCTGGTCAATTAAGCAGCAGAGCTCTGATTTCGTCATACATATTAAGCACAGATACACCAGTGAGACACACAATTTAGTGCCCATAGATCCATACACCAGGTTAAATGGAAAATATCCCTGACAAACAAGTGTTTTTAGGGCTAAATACATATGGGATTTAGATTTTGCTGGAGGTACCACAAGGTTAAAAGATTTATTGATGGACAGAGGTGTATTGTGCTTTTTTGCAAAAACACAAAAAGAGGGCATTCATCAACACATGACAAATGCTCATATGATAAAATATGTCCACATAGCAAAACATTAATGACTGTTCTCCTCTTTCTCTTTCTTGTGAAACAGCAGTTCAAGTCTGGCAACCAGCTGCATGTCTGCGGCCCTGCTCTGTATCTCGAGTGCTGTGTGCAGTCTTAAGCTCTGACTCACCCCCCTACTTCACACTTCACATCAGATCAGAGGTTAGAAGTGCGTTCTCGGTCCTACCAGCCTGCACTACATTCCTGCTGTTTTGATACTGGGGGGGCTCCCCCGTGTCTGTCCATCATCATCGTCTCCCCTCTCCTCCACCTTCAAACCTCCTCTATCCCCCCCATACACACACACACACACACACCACTACCAATACCAGCTCTCTCTCTCTCCCTATCCTCCTCCAGCTCAGAGGAATTCTCCAGCTCTGGACAATGTTTCATTTCTTCACAGGCCACATCTTTGATAGCTTAATGGCCCCCGCAAAGAGGAGAGCATGCACTGAGAGATGAGGAGCTTTTGAATTGTATCCCCCATATTTAGGGCATTTCATGCTCCGCTTCAGTGCTGTTGTGTGGGCCTGAATGTCACAATGTGTGATAGCATCTTCTGTTTGTGGACGAGGTATGCTGAAGTATGGTCATCTGAGTTTGCATTATTCTGCAGGCCCAGCTAGATTTGCCACAACCATGAACATTTGAACAGCACACAAGGAGAAAGCAGCCTTGAGCACTGTCCAGAAGTGAGTGAAAAAGAGTTCACACTATCACACCATGTGCATGAGCCTGGACTCAATTCTATTTCCCTATGTGTTAGGGCAGCTCTGCTCTTTGTCAGTGCCAATTGACTAACTTTTACTTTGACATCATCACAAGTGTGCACACCAATGTTGTGGCCATCTGCACTTTGAAGATCTGTTAATTTTCTAAGTTGCAGGCACAGCACCCAGAGAGCAGTCATGAACACAATCTCCTGTCCATATGATGACGAGTGTTTTGTGGGATAGAAATTTATTTCTAGTTTTTGCATGGTACTGCTCTGTCAAAGAAAAATGTTTGATTGAATGATTTTGTTAATTGATCTTTGCCTTTGCCAATCCATCAAATCAACTGTTTTCTAGACTGGTGGTTCTCAATCACTGACCTCAAATGCTACAGTTCTGCTAGTGTACTTTCTAATCAGAGACTTTACACTTGGTTTTCTGGGCAAGTGCCTTGAGAAGCAATTCTAAGGATGATATACGGCAGTCCAGCTACATGTGCTCATGGGTCAGCTGGGATTTCCAGCAGTCCGGTCCCACCAGCATGTCCTGGGCCTCCTGCCATGCAGTCATCCATTGAAAACACCCAAATCAATGTGCCTAATCACAATCTTTACTAGCTGCCTGAACAAATCTGCCAACATCAAAATTAATTGGAATGGCATTTCAATAATTTAATCAGGTGCTGAAGCCCATTGCTGGATCTCGGCTCACTAGCTTCAAGGTGAAGAGCAAACTGGGATGGAACACTTGACAGGAACAGAGCCAGATATCTCGGTAGATCTCAACATATTTAACTATCATAATTTTACGATAAAACTGTACACATCATCACAACTGGTATCAGGGTGAAGTAAAACAAAAGTCAAATCACAATGGCAACTGTAAAATGTTGTGGTTGTAATCAAGACGTTTCAATAAACATAAACGTGAGAAGCAAAGCAAAGACAAGTGGCAGGTGTGTCTTATAGCGGGTTACAGCTGGAGCACCATAGCTGGCCACTGACCTTCAGGTGCTGTTTGAGGGACAAGTCGTGCTGCTTTTACAGCCAAACCCCCTTCCTCTCTCTACCTCGGACTGTAATAGCATGGCTCATAGTCATTTTCAGCTCTAGGACGTTTTATGGAAGCTGTAGCTACTGATTCAGGATCAGGACAGATGCAGCAGCATGGCTGAATACGTAAAGCAAGAAACAGGCTGACCCTGAACCAGCCCCCCACACTGGCTCAGCCACAAAGAAACCAAGATTATGACAGGAGAGGTTCAAGTGAGGGTTAATCTCAGGTGTTGTGATTTGTGAGGTTTTAATAGAGATGGTCAGTGAGAATGTGATATGAAATAATTGCTTTTGGGGTTGTCACAGATGGTGTTGGTTGATCTGTTAACTGCAGCCAGGTCAAAGCTCTGTCAAGGATATTTTTACTGCTCTGATTTCCTTACCTCACCCTTACAATGTCAATCCGGACTAGTCCTTTATAGGGTTGACTTTATGTGTAGTTTATTTAATTGTTTTGCAGAGCCGTTTTAGGGTCATAGAAACATCATAAAAAAAGGAATTATGAAATTAACTTTATGAAAACACTAGCTTGTTAAAACTATTATTATATACAGTCTTGCGCAAAAAACATAAACTTAGTTGTGCAAAATAATAAACTTGCTCTTAATCTGCCTCAAATTAACTAATTGTCAACCGCAGTAATTTTGCTTTTCAAAGCAGCAACCTTCTCCTCAGTCACTGAGGTCCAACATGACCTGAAGGCTGAAAGTAATTCAGTCAAAACAGAAGGTGTAAACACACAGAACTGTACCCACTAAACTGAGCACAGGTTGTGACCTGTCAGCTGTCACACCAACATATTTACTATCATTTCAGGCTAATAGTAAGAGTAGAAATATGTGGAAACAGTATGTGGAACTAAACATCTCATTTTTACTAACTTATGAACCACTCCTCTTCATCAACTAAGATTGGTGCAGACATTAAGAACATATACTTGTTGCAATCACTTACAGTGCTGTAGACTGAAGTATTTGCCTCCTTCCTGATTTCTTTTTTCTTTGGATATTTTTCTTCGGGATAATCAAGATATTTCTTTGGCAAATATAAGATGAGTCTTTGTGTTGTTTTTTTTTGTTCAGCTGTGGCTTTTGCCTTGGAACTCTCCCATGGATGCAATTTTTCTTATTGTTGAATCAACACTTGATTCAGGCCTCTGGTTCTTTAGATGTTGTTTTGTTTGTTTGTTTGATTTCATTTATTGCTTTTAATTACTTCTATTTTTTACTTACTTTATTTACTTACTTTATTTTATTTTGATTTATGCATGATAACTGTAGTAAGTCTATATACATATATTTGCATCTTTTATGCTAACGTTTTTATTGTTATAATCCACTCACAGAATCAAACCAACAGCGCACACACATGCACATACAGAAACAACGAAAGAAAGTAAGAGTGACAGGGAGCAGCAGCAGAATGATAGAGGTCTGCTCTTGCCTCTCATCAGAGCTATTTCAAGCAGCCGCCCTGTCAGAACACGCCCCAGATGAGGTCTCTCAAGGCAGAGAGAGAGAGCTGTCATAACAGGACGCCTGGAGGGCCGTTCAGTCAGACAGATAGCTCTGAGACTGTTAGACACAAACACCGGACCAGTCCTGGTTATAGGCACAGAGTCAGCCTTGCTGACAGACAGACATCATTCAGGGGCCTTTATCTTTTTCTATCTCTCTGCTTCTGTTTTCTCCTTTTTCTCTCTCTTGTTTTTTCCTTCTGAGAGAGAACTACTGACAGGTTTACTTAAATATTTATGCAGACAGGGAAAAGACAAGAATGTTATCTCCAACAAGACTTGCTTTCATATCAACACATGCTCTGACTCAGCCACTCACATGAAACATTTGCTTGCTAAAACCCCTCCACTATCTCTCTTCTACTTAGAGCTATTTGAAAAGGTAAGTATACCAGTGGAAAGAATGAAAACTGAGTTATGTTATGTGTTGGGAATATTGATATAATCACCCTGTGTGTTATAATAACAAATGTATAAATGTGATTGCAGAAATTACACACTAATACAATTAAAAACACACCTCTCGGCTGCTCTACTACAAGATGAAATGACTTGCACCACATTCTCCTTATGCACACTCTGTCCTGTTCTTTACTTTTTGAGTTCATTTAACTCTCCATTTTCAAAACACAGATGGTCTGGTGTTGTTACAGTGTCCTGGGCCCCAGGGACATGTTTGCCAGAATGAGACAGCGTTATACACAGATGCCACATCTCATGTGATGCACATCCCATTAAAGGAGGGTGGACAGCTTCTCCAATCAACAGATCACCTTTTCAAACAGCCCTTTGTTCCTCGACCCCCAGCAGCTGGCAGCAATTAGCTGCCAGGACAGGACACAGCAGCCCAGCTTGCCAGTCAGTCTATTACGTTGTAGGACTGAGGCTGTAATTGAGATCTGTGATAAATGCTGTGGAATCTCTATTCCAAAATCTTGCACAACCAACCTGGAAACTTTTCAAGCCTGGTTATATTCAAAACAGGACAACATATTTAGTAAATCCACATTACACCACAGAGGAAGTTATGTATACAATAGTGCATCTATTAGTCATACAGTTAATTTTTGATTTGTCAAGTTGGCACAACAGAGGTGATGATTTCAGTTTACCCAGCAGACTGCCAAGTTTCCCCTTGAAAACTCTTGTTGCTGACAGCAATAATAAATTGCAGTCAGACCAATCAATTGTAGACCAGCTTGAACCCCTTAAGTCCTTAGGAATGAGAGGCTGGGGAAAAAATCAATTTGCAATTTACATCAGGCTGATGAGTGTTGAAAACACTAAGAAAGAGACAGCTCCAAGGATCCAAGTATAATTACACCCAGTCAAGTGCCAAGCTGTGGCCCTAACATCATCATGGGTTTGATAATCAATTGTACAGAGAACTCACTTTACCTGAACTCCTGCCATTCATGTGCACAGACTGCTCAACTCACTTCGGCAGATTACACAGCGAAGTGATTTGTGGTGCAGGCAGCAAGTGTGTGATGACCACTGAGGGTGCCACTGATGCTACCATACTCACAGTATGAAGTCTCAGGTGCCAGAAACCACTGTCATGCTATACTACTCAAAGGAGTCACATGTGGCAAAATGAAATTTGTGGACACACTAAAAAAAGCACTAGTCTGTGAGGATTTTATTTTGTAGGAAAGACGTGGCATGTAGGATCTATCCTCTTTCTTGCTTGCTCTCACAAACACCCAGCACATAAAAGATGGTCTTGTGCCATTCATGCAAGAGCACAGTGCACAGTGAGGGAGAGAGCCAAAAGTCATTGTGAAAAACAGAAGCTGAGGGAGGTGAATGAATAGTCACATTTTCAACTATGTTTTGTTTTCTAGTGGAGACAGAAAGAAGAGACAGAAAAAGGAGCAGGCTCGAAGGGTTAAATGTTGGCAAAAAGCGGGGAGGGGACAAAGGGCCCATTGTACGAGCCATAAGTGTCCCCGGAAAGGAGGGGAGAAAAAAAAAAGCCACCACTGACTGGTTCCCCGGACCCATTGTAAGCGAAGGGGAGTGCAGCCACGCATGACAGATGTCCCTGGCCATTGTTTCCCAGCAGCCTCCTCTCTGCCTCCTGCTTCGGCTCTGGAATTCCATGAGACATCCTCGTCTCTTGCCCAAAGTTCCCTGCTGCAACCCTGGTCGCGTTGGGCCAGTGGGTCTTTAAGGAGACTCTTGAGATGGGGATGGGACTACACTACTCTAAAGGAGTATGAAAAGTTATAATTACTAGACACTGCTGTTCCCACCAGTGTGTCATTTATAGTACTGCACTTGCCAGTATTTGTGCATGTGAGTGTATAAATATAAACACATTACTAAAGACAGTGCAGCTGCAAGTATACCCAAAGAAGAAATAAGGGAATATAGGAAATACAGTACTACATAAGTCACCAAGACCACAACATGATCTGACATTCACCAACTTAGAAATCGATAAAAATAAGATCAACTGCCTTTGTAATCATCTAAATGGCTTCAAAACCAGCACTCCCGTTTTATTTTTGCTCCAGGGCTGTGCAGAAAAAGCAGTTATCAAAGTGTTAAGTGAAGCGCAGGTGAAAGCTTTTGCAACATAAAGAGTTGAGGTAAGCTGTTTTCACAAAGCAGTGACGTTTTGCATTTCCCATTCATTGGCCCACCATGTGGCAGACCTACAGAGGCAGCTTGTCGGGCTGTCAGTCACAGCAACAGTGTGCCAGTGGGAAGTGAGCTCAACAATGGCCCTGTCTGGTTAATGGGTGAGAGAAATTGCAGACAATCCTTCATTTCTATGCCTTACTACCACACTGTCTGTTCTCCGTCCTATTCTTCTCTTAACCTTAACCACATTCTACCAAGACTCGTTCACTCAGACCCCAATCAGTTACCCCACCCCCGCCCGCCTGTTAACATTCATTTCAAACACATACCCCACACACACTCGCATTCCAGTGCATACACAGCGAGAGTGCGAGAGTGAGAGATCTTTAAACACTGTGGAAAATGTGTTTGAAAGCAATGAATGTTTACCGGGTGGATCAATGGCTGGCAGTTAAATCGTTTGGTGAATTATATTAGTGGTGAGGTATAGCTGCTTCTGCAACACCAGCGAACTCTTGGCCATACTGCCCTGACCCCAAACTAAAAACTGCATCACCATAAAACTATGACAGTGCTGGGAAACACTTCAAATCATGAATGCACATTAAAAAAGTTCAATGTCATGAAATCTTTCTGTAAGTTACTATATTACATAATTAAAATTAAAAGTCCTGTATCCCAAAGAACATTTTCACACATTTCACACATACATTTCAAACTCAATCAAACTTCTGAAAAGTGTCAGTCAGTACTCTTGGTTGGGACTTGTTTAGCACACATTACTGCATCAATGCAGTATGGCATGGAGATCTGTGGGACTGTTGAGACCAGGTTGCTTTGATAGCAGCCTTCGGCTCATCTGTATGATCAAGACAAGTTGGCTGGCCAATCAAATACAGTAATGTCACTGTCTGCAAACCAGTTAGTGGTAGTTTTGGCAAAGGAAATCAGTATTTCCGAGATCATCACAGACGGTGAAAACATCACACTGGACTGGACTTCCACTATTCTTCCTGACTGCATCAGTCCAATTCTTTTTCTCCTTAGCCCAGGAAAGACTCTTCTCATGTTGATACTAGGAATACAGCAGTTGTAGCACTTTCCCTGAAGATATCTGAGTTGGTGGCTCTTGAGGTCACCATCTAGCCTCCTGCCACCCAGAGCCAACACATAAACACATATGTTTATGTGCTTGATACACTATATTGTCATTAGTTTTGGAACACCCATTGAAATCACTGAAAACAGTGCAGGAAGCAAGGTAAACACATGGAGCAAGTTTGGTGTGGAGAAACTTGACTGGCCTGACTGGCTTCAGTCCTGACCTTGACCTGACAGAACACCTTTGGGATGAATTAGAGGGGAGACTGTGAACCAGGCCTTTCGCCCAACATCACTGCATGTAAAGGCAGACGTACCAAAACTTTTGGCACTTTAGATACAGAAAGACTGTCTACTGACATTGCACCTCTGCCCTCATCGTTGAAGACAGATCTGGTCAGTCATGATGCTTTATAATCTAATTTATATGCCTGCATCTCTCATCATGTCTGTCAGTTAATGTCAACAGAAAAACAACATCATTGTCATGTTAAGAGTCATGTCTGGTGTCACAGCTGAAAGCTTAGGCCCAAAACACAAGGCAAGTGTTATTTTATTTATTCTTCCTAACTAGCCTCCATAACCTGGTGGGCCTGACCTTCAGTCCTATGGTGGGGAAAAGCATGACATATGGCCCAGTCTGCCTGTCCACAGGACC
Organism: Helostoma temminkii; assembly: GCA_900302695.1. Lineage (NCBI taxonomy): Eukaryota > Metazoa > Chordata > Actinopteri > Anabantiformes > Helostomatidae > Helostoma > Helostoma temminkii. The sequence continues at coordinate 57,189 of OMLM01002467.1, forward strand.
CTGGATCGGGCCTACAGACCCATGGGTAAAGTCAAATTAATGCATGTAAACACTAAGCGGCGTGAGCTTAGGTGACCCCAGTGAACATCAATCAGTCAGAACACAATAGGAAGACTCACATGGTGGAAAACTGGGGTCAGCCACACTTTTAATGAGTAGACATGGATGGCATTGTGGAAACAGATCGGTCCTCTTTTCCTGACCGTGGGTAAGCTGGGCACTCCGACCCCCTCAACCACGAGCAGCAATTATGAGGAACCCTCAATGCATGAGCTTTAGAGATGAGTGGATAATCTACTTGGGCGGATTTAAGTCTAATCTGCCATTTCTGCTCTCCAAATCAAATCACAATGGGATACATATAGGGCTTATGCACTGATATGATGATTTCAAAGCACGGACAGAAGGAGGGCGATCCACAGAATGGCCATGGAGTATTTGGAAGGATTTGGCAGAAATATGATATAACAGGGTGGCACGGTGGTGCAGTGGTTAGCACTGTCCCCTCACAGCAAGAAGGTCCTGGGTTTGATTCCGAAGTCTGTGTGAGAGTGAGAGTGTGAATAGTTGTCGTTGTCTACATGTGGCCCTGTGATGGACTGTTGACCTGTCCAGGGTGTACCCCACCTCTCGCCTATATGCTAGCTGGGATAGGCTCCAGCATGCCTGCGACCCCTACGGGGACTAAGTAGGACCACTAAGCAGTTCTGAAAATGGATGGATGATATAACAACAAGATGAAATGTTATTTGGTTAAGCCTAAATCGTCCTCGCTTCCTACAAGAGTCCAGAACAAACTGTACTATATAGTACTAACTGTACTATGACAATCCATAACCTCTTTCTTCTCTTTCCGCTTAGCTACGCTCCGTCTCCCAGTAAGACACATCAAGTAAACAGAGAATGAGTGTTTTGACAGCTGCAGGGACAGCATTACCCTATTTTTCTGCCTTCTGAGATAAGAACTATCGTGCTGATAGTGATCATCTCCTGCACTTCTCACTGTGCTAGTGAGAAGTGCAGGAGATGATCACGCCTTCCATGCTCTAACACGTTGCAATCGCCATGATGTTTCTGTCTATCACTGCAGTAGAGCTACAAACCCAAAGAGCTAGTTACAGTTACCAAATACTGATGTAAGTGACCCTGTATGGCTGACTGTCAGTAGGAACAGCAGGTATGTGAAAGCACTATGCCTGCATCAACGACTGTGGAGAAGTTAGTGGGGCAGCTGTCGACACACCCCAAGGTTTGTGGTTTGACTCCCGGTTTCCCCCAATTCCTGGCCACATGTTGAAGTGTCCCTGGACAACATTGTGAACCTTGATGTAGTATTATTATTATTATTATTATAAACACATGTAATCATATGCATACATTCTCTAGTGTGAAAAAATAAACACAAACGTCATGCTAGATTGCGTGTGTCCTCTGATGTGGGTGCCTGTCAGTTAAAATCTCTTGTCCTGGCAGTCCAGGCCCCTCATTTCATTACTGTTCCTCCTCTTTGCCAGACACTTACAATCCCATCTTCTACATATTGGATGAAGCTCCAGCCAGAGCTTCCCAACACAGGCACAATCACAGTGATCACACAGCTGAACCAGAAAAAAGCAAGGGTAGAAACAAGAATCCCCAGATACACAATTACACAATCAACAGGCAAGAAAATATGAAAGTCTTCATCATTATATCAGCCAAAATTTGTCAACACAGATTAAAAAGGGATTTTACTTTTGATTGACTGCTTTTAAATGACAGGAAAGATTACTGAAATATATTTCTAGTGGGTTGGTGGATGAAATGAATGACACAGAATTTCCAACTAAATTGCTCCATGCTTTCAAATCCTCAAATACATAATGAATAACAAATGACTAAACTAAGAATTTGGTGTAAACATTATAAACATAAAGCTGCTCTGAAATACATTACCCAAAGAGAGAAGGAAAGAGAAATTACCCAAGGGAAATGAGGCTATGAAAGGGTACGAGGCAATCGCTTTGTGGTTAAGGTTGAGACCACAGTTGTCCACAAGCATCTTCTAAAATCTGCTGAAAATAGATTTCCACAGCTGCTCCACCAGCACAGTCACCCAAATTGAGTGCAACACCATCCCCTCAACCAATTTGCCATAAAGCGACAAGGCCTGAGTCAACGCTACTGAGCACTTTTCAGTATTTAAAGCCTTGTCATCAGGCAGAAGGAAATCAAACTCCTCAGTATTTTGTGTGAGAACAGGTAACGTAAGCCGACAATGAAACAATGCATGAGAGAAAGTTCCCAATTAACGTAAGCAGCTGTGTTCTTGCAGGCTTCTTTTCATTTTTCCATCCTCCCTACCCCCCACTACCAGCTCTGGACCGTGGCCGAGCATCCATGCCCTGAGTGCGCTCACTGGAGCAAAGGGCCCTGCAAGAATGAAGCCTATTCAACAGCCTGCCTCCAGATGCTCGCCAAAACAGTCCTTCAGGCTACAGCAGGGAGCAGAAGAGAGGAGAGAGCAGGAAAGGAAGATAGGAATCTGATAGCCTATCATTAACAGCCCAAATAAATTGAAGGAAAACTCTCAGGCTAAAGCAGTGCCCTCAGTCGTGATGTTTATAGGTGACAGACTTATTGTTTTGTCTCTTGTGGCATTTCAAAGACCTGTTATGCTTCACCAGAGAAGGTGTTTGTTGTTGTATATAAATTGTCTAATGTGCAGAGTCCACTGTGAATTAGACAGTGCCTTCAAAAAGTGAGGTACAATCCATATAAGATCACTGTGTGGGAGATGTTCTGCACTGTAGACCAGTCTTAGACCTTATGTAACAATTATCCAGATACTATAGCAGATTATTTATCTTTTCATTTAGACTCAGCTTTGGTCATAGAATAGAAAGAAAAATTATAGCATGTATCTTTAGTTATAGGCCCTATTTTTTTCTGTGTCTTTATCATCTTAAATATTTTCTAAAACAAAAATGTAGCAACAAACACTATCTAGAAAATACACATAAACAATGCACATAAATGTACAGGTAAAGAACAAAATTACACTAAACTCGGGGGAAAATCC